>JABFAK010000066.1:0-71653 GCA_013266265.1 Fusarium sp. NRRL 66182 | reverse complement strand
CCCTAGTGTTGGCGGTATGCCGCCTCCTCCCCCTCCTCCTATGCCTGGTGCCATGTCTGGACATTTTCTGTCGCGGCAGCCTGCATTTGCAGGAGTTCCCGGTATCGGTCTTCCTGTTGTTCGACCCAAGAAGAAGCTCAAGGCCCTGCATTGGGATAAGGTAGATGCCCCCGAGACCAGTCACTGGGCAGCTCACACTCCTTCTGCCGAGGCAAGAGAGGAGAAATACCAGGAACTTAGCAAGAAGGGTATTCTGGACGAGGTTGAGAAACTGTTTCTGGCCAAGGAGATCAAGAAGATTGGCATTGGGAGTTCCTCTAAGAAGGATGACAAGAAGCAAATCATATCTTCTGATCTCCGTAAAGCTTATGGTAAGCCTATCGTCGGTCCATTTGCAGTTTGGACGCTAATAAGATATAGAAATCTCGTTTGCCAAGTTTTCACAATATTCCGTTGAAAAGATTGTGCAGATGATTATCCAATGCGACACAGAGATTCTAGACAACGCCGTTGTCATGGACTTCTTGCAGAAGGATGATTTGTGCAATATTGCTGATAATACAGCCAAGCAAATGGCGCCGTACAGCAAGGACTGGACTGGTCCTGATGCCAAGTCCCAGGACCGTGAAAGTGATCCTCTAGAACTAACACGCCAAGATCAGCTCTATCTCTACACGGCCTTTGAGCTACACCACTACTGGAAGAGTCGAATGAGGGCGCTCGCTCTCACCAGAAGCTACGAGCAAGAGTACGAAGAAATCAACGACAAGGTTCGGCAGGTTGTTACAGTGTCCGAGTCACTGCGTGATTCGGTTTCATTGATGAACGTTTTGGGTCTGATTTTGGATATTGGCAACTACATGAACGACGCGAACAAGCAGGCTCGTGGTTTCAAGCTCAGCTCTCTTGCGAGACTGGGCATGGTCAAGGACGACAAGAACGAGTCGACGCTGGCCGATCTCGTGGAGCGTATTGTACGAAATCAATATCCTGAGTGGGAGACATTTGCAGATGATATCAACGGCGTCATGACGGTACAAAAGATCAATATCGAGCAGCTCCAGGCGGATGCGAAGAAATACATTGACAATATTCGGAATATCCAGATGTCTTTGGACTCGGGCAATCTGAGCGACCCCAAGAAGTTCCACCCTCAGGACCGAGTCAGCCAAGTCGTCCAGCGAATTATGAAGGAAGCTAGGAGAAAGGCTGAGCAGATGGAACTGTATCTGGAAGAGATGATGAGGACTTATAAGGACATCATGGTGTTCTACGGTGAAGATCCCGCCGATGACGGTGCCCGCAGAGACTTCTTTGCTAAGCTGGCGCTGTTTGTGGGCGAGTGGAAGAAGTCGCGCGAGAAGAACATACAGATGGAGGAGACGAGGAAACGCAACGAGGCTTCAATGAAGCGGAAGCATGCGGCCCAACTCAAGCTCAGCAATTCCAACGCCGAGGCAGGGCCAGTGTCTCCCTCCAACACAGGCGCCATGGACTCTCTCCTGGAAAAGCTGCGTGCAGCTGCGCCCCAAGCTCGGGATCAGAGAGACCGAAGAAGGCGAGCGCGACTCAAGGATCGTCACCAGGTCCGCGTTGCTTCAGGGCAAAAGATCCCCGACCCCGACGAGATCTCAGAGGCGGAGGCTGGCTTGAAGAACAAGGAGCCTTCGGTCGACGAGGAAGGAAGCGTCATCAGCGTCGGCCTCTCATCGCCTCGTGAAGGCGGAGATGATGTTGCAGACCGAGCTGCGGCTCTGCTACAAGGTATGCGTGGCGGCGACGGTGCGGAGGACAACGATCCCGAGAGGAGAGAAACTCTTAGAAAAGCCAGACGACAAACAGCTGAGGAAGAGAGAAGGTCAAGGAGAAGACGGAGGGAGAGGACGACAACGAACCAGGCAGAAGAGAATACAGAGGAGCCCAAGGAAGAGCCCAAGGAAGAACTCGAGGACGCGCCCAGGCGTGAAGAGGATGAGCCCGCCAAAGAGGAGCCAAAGGAGGATGAAGTACCCATAGAAGATGATGTACCAACACCTAAAGCAACGGCCGAAAGCGATGGAGCAGCACTGGAAGAGGATGGAGAAAAGGCATGAGGATGAGGATGAGAAGGACGAGCGGATGGTGTCTGTCATTCGAGATGCATACCAATGGTGTTGGGAACTGTTTAAGGGGGGATGAGGATGAGATACCGCGTTTGTATGTATTGCACGCGCTATACGTAATGTCTACACCAGCACATACAGTGGAAGAGTGTGTTTGAACAAGTTCATGTCTGTCATTGTGGTGAATGCTATAGGATGAGTGTCATATCTCTTGGGAGAGGTTCTCAGGATGTCCGCTTTGGTCGATGTAAATGTGAGTTGACCATGAAGGCTGCCATGAACAAGGCGATGGTTGAGCAGGCTGAGACCGTCAAGGCCTACTTAACATGACAGCCCGAGAGATTCCAACGAGATGAGGTATTAACCGGGCTTGTGCGGGTTGGCCATGTCCATCGTGAAAGTGTTTCAATGACAACATGATATTCACAAGTACAGCTTCGTGATTTAGAAAAGTCTCGAGGCTGCTAATAGCTGCAAAAATAGATTAGGTGCGTTGCGATAATACATTACTCATACCCGGCACACCTTAACGCCTGTCTACCTAGGTCAACAGGATCAAGTAGCATCAAGAACGCATGATACCACCACAAAGGATATCATAAAACCATACCAACTCCGTAAAATTAGCTCCCTTCACCGAGACGGACTCAGAGGCCTGTTGAAGCCACCGTTGCGGTTCATGTACTGGCGATATTCCGTCTTCTTTTCCTTCCGCACACCACCTGCATTATTCCCCGAAACCTTTTGGTTCTTTGTCGTGCCAAACCCACCAAAGCCCATCATGGCCTGCATGGCAGCCACGTCATCATCCTCAGCCACGACAAGATCGTCTTCCGCTTCTGATGCCTCGCCGTCCTCGGAGCGATTGTTCTCTTCGCGTTGGGCATGTGATGGCGGGGGTGGTGAGCGGCTTGCGCGAGAGCCGACATTGAAGGACATGTGAGGTGCTGGGCGCTTAGGATCGGGGCGGGTGCGTGTAGGAAGGGCTGTGTCGTAGGTAGAGGGGCTGCGGGATTGTGGAGAGGCAGAGCGTCGAGGCTTACCTGGTTGACAAGTTAGTTCCGTGTAATCATGAGTTGAACAGAAGCGCATACTTCGTCTGTCCCTATCGTCGTCACGACGCTCATCTCGTCTCTGTCGAGGCGGCGCATCTTCGCCATCATCTCTTCGTCTGTCCCTCCTATCTCGATCATCGTGATTCCGTGGGCCCCGGTCCCGTGATCGGTTTCTATCTCCATCGCGATCTCTATTTCTCCTGTCTGCGGACCTAGATCGATCTCTGTGTCCACGGCGCTCGCGCGATCGTGATCTATAGCCTCTCTGGTCACGGTCGTTGTCCCTATTACGCCCACCGCGCCTATCGCGTCTGTCAGATTCGTTCCACATTTGACGACTATCTGGCCGTTGTCTCCTTCTAGAATCGCCCATTTTCTCGGTACAGTATCGAAGTCTCTTCCAAAGGTTGATGGATGTTATGATAATGGTATGTAGAAAGGCAAGGTTCGAAATTTCCAGAGAGGCTGATACGAAACAGCTTTAATGTGGAACCCAGCCACAGAGTGGCGGTGGCTCATCAAGCTGCTTCATTGGCCAAAGCTCTCCCACAAGACCCCGGATTATCTAGAGCTTCAGCCTTGCGTCGTCATTATCAAATCGCAGCTCAAACGTGTTCTCTGGAGTTTGCACCTCCGATCTGGCCAATGTGGTAGGGCATATCTGCAAGACCATTTCCCCAACTATAAGCCTTTGATACCCCTCAACCAAAGCTTGAAGGGTCAATTATTCTGCTGACATGGTCAGAATCGTCCATTGGGTGTCGGCGGCGACACTCGTTCTGGGCGCCTCAGCCGCAGACGAGCCATCTTCAGTGCTGACTACAGAAATCGGCCGCCAAAATAATCAGAGCCTCTTCTGGGGGCCTTACAAGTCTAACCTATACTTTGGTGTGCGTCCACGAACACCAGATGCGTTATGGACGGGACTCATGTGGGGAAAAGTCGACAACTATCATGACATTCAGAATGGTATGAGGGATAGCTGCAACTCCAGATTGTAGACCGCTAACCCTCATTCCTTAGGTTTTCGATACACTTGTGAGCAGGGAGAGGATATGCACGGCTATGGTTGGGATGAGTATGATGCTCGTATTGGCGGTGTTCAGTCTATCCACGACAAGGCCAACAATATTGATTTGACAACAACATTTGTCAAAATTCCTGGTGGCAACCACGGTGGCAGCTGGGCTGCACGGATCAAGGGCGAGCTTCGAGATGGAGCACCTAGAAACACCAAAACCATGCTGTTTTATTATATTGCTCAGGATGGCGAAGGTGAGCTGGAGGTTGAGGGTGAGGGCACCAAGTTCGGTTTCGAAGGGGATGTCAATTTCAAGGGCAGCTCCAAGGCATTGGGAGACTACAAGCTCCTGGTCACAAAGGGTGCTGGAGACCATCCTACCAACATCCACAAGTTTCTTGAAGACCGACACGGAGACACAACCATCGTCGTGAGCACCGATGTGCCCGCCGATATCACCTGGCAGGGCAAGCCGGTCGTGTTTAAGCAGCTTCAAGACGCCGTCACGCCCGTACAGGAAAACGCCAATCAGAATGACCCTCCGCCGCCATGGCAGGTATACCGCATCGCCCACGCACCTGGCAAGGGTAACGTTCATATCGTGGAGAAAACTTTCGAAGGACCTTTTGAGTTCGATGTCATCTTCTCATCAGGCTCTGGCGGAAAGGAGTTCACTTCTGAGGAGATCACCGACCAGATCAAGAAGACTTCAGAGACCTTCAATGAGCGCTTTGCCAATACCTTCAAGCTCAAGGAGCCCTTCACCAACGACAAGTATAAGAAATTCGGCAAGAATATGTTCTCTAACCTAATTGGCGGAATTGGTTACTTTCATGGTCACCAAATCATCGACCGCTCATATGCGCCCGAGTACGAGGAGGAAAACGAAGGATTCTGGGAGGAGGCTGCCCAGGCTAGGGCTCGCACAAAGCCAGAACTCGAAGGCCCCTACGAGCTTTTTACCAGTGTGCCCTCTCGTCCTTTCTTCCCCCGTGGCTTTCTATGGGATGAGGGTTTCCACCTGATCCCTATCGCGGACTGGGATATTGATCTTACTCTCGAGATCGTCAAGAGTTGGTACAACACCATGGATGAGGACGGTTGGATCGCTCGCGAGCAGATCCTGGGTCACGAGGCTCGTAGCAAGGTACCTGCCGAGTTCCAGGTTCAATTCCCTCACTACGCCAACCCCCCAACACTCTTCCTCATCATTGAAGGCTTTATGGAGCGCCTCCGCGCTTCAAACGGTACCAAGATTGAAGAAAAGGAGCGCATCGTGGGGGCGGACCTTTTGCAAACCGCTCACCTTGATAACATCGAGCTTGGTGAAAGCTATCTGCGCAAACTGTATCCCTTGCTCAGGCGCCAGTACGACTGGTTCCGTAAGACGCAACGAGGTGATATCAAGGGTTACGATCGTGAGGCATACTCTACCAAGGAGGCGTATCGATGGAGGGGCCGTACTGAGACGCACATTCTCACCAGCGGCTTGGACGACTATCCCCGACCTCAGCCTCCTTCCCCTGGCGAGCTGCATGTCGATCTCATGTCTTGGGTTGGCCTGATGACAAAGTCCCTCATGAACATTGCCGACGCCCTTGGTATGGCTGAAGAGGTGGATGAGTATAAGAAGACCTTGGACAGCATTGAGCACAACCTCAACGATCTTCACTGGTCTGAGAAGGAAGGCTGCTATTGCGATGCCACCATTGACGAGTATGAGGAGCACGCGCTTGTATGCCACAAGGGGTACATCTCCCTGTTCCCCTTCCTTGTCGGCCTTATGAAGGCCGACGATCCCAAGTTAGGCAAGATTCTGGATCTTATTGGTGACGAAGAACATCTCTGGAGCCCACACGGAATCCGCAGTCTGAGCAAACAGGATGAGTTCTACAACACCGGGGAGAACTACTGGCGCAGTCCTGTCTGGATGCCCATCAACTACCTAGCTGTGTCTCAGCTTCACGTAAGATATACCCCAGCTCAGAACCATTGACAGAATACCTGGAAGCTAACATCTGTATCTAGAATATCGCCACACAGGAAGGTCCGTACAAGGCCAAGGCGAAGGATCTGTTCTCGAGGCTGCGCAAGAATCTTGTCGACACGGTGTACAAGAGCTGGGTGGAGACAGGCTTTGCCTGGGAACAGTACAACCCAGACACAGGTGCAGGACAGCGAACGCAGCATTTCACCGGATGGACTAGCCTTGTGGTCAAGATCATGGCTATGGACGACCTCAGTGAGGAGGCACCTCACGTGCGGGATGAACTGTGAGGGGTGCATTATGGTCTTGGAGGGTGGTGTGTATATGTAGACATGTCGAACTGGACATGCTGGACATTGGTTGGCTGTTGCCCTTGGTGAAAACATTGTATATACATTCCGCGACACAAACCGCATCCTTGAGCCATGTGAAGTCTGGGGGCGTTAAAAGCAGGCTCGGATTATTGTGCCATGTCAGGCGATTTGGGGGCAGAGCCTCGTCGAGTTTGTTTTTGTTACCGTATGCGTGCGGTAGGTTGCAGTCGCTTTGTCTCTTCTGCATTGCCATGCGTCCATGGCTGCAGATCAATTGCTGTAGTTTGTATGCTATGCTGGATCGACAGGCTGTCAGTATGCGATGGTCGGCGGAACTTCTTTAAACGACTGAAGGTTATTGCTGAATCGAAAAATAAACTCTTTTTAGTTCCATGTCAGCGGGATTGCAACAGGACAGTTCAGGTAGTGGCCATTGCCATAATGCGAATATAGGTTGTCATAATTTGCTAGTTTTCAGACCTAAAGCAACTGCCGAGACATGCAACCTGCGACTGAGACCGTTCTTGGAAAATGAGCCGGAGCCAAGCATGGTCTTGATGTCTTGATTGGTGTCTTGGAGTTGAGAGGTGCTGTGTCTATTCTCAATAACTGAACTTCAAGTCTGCTGATTGGTGTAACCCTTAATCCGTGCCTCGATAGACCCCTGTGGCACATTTGACAGGCGTTGCGATCCTTCCCGAGACATGGACATGGCTCGTAGCACGAGGTTCCAGAAGCAAAGCGAAATGAAAGGCCAACAGGCACCAGGGTCTGGGTGCCCGTAGCATCTCAGAGGCAACCGAGATGACAGGATGGTTCGTTAACGTCTTAGGGCTTAGTTACTGTGTTGTGAAGCCTGGTCTAGGTTGCAAGGCTGATTCCTTCAGGTTAGCGAATGTAGCCTGTAAGCCTAATAATTGGCTTAATTGGAGCGTACTTGAGGCTATGCCGCGAGCTACCGGAGCGAAAAACAGTCAGACCGAGCGGTAGCGCGCCAATTGTCCAATGACACCCAGCTGTCTATTTTTAAAGCGCTTAACGTTTGACAAGGGTGTCGATGTTGTGGCTGGGCTGAAGGGTGTCTTGTCTCAATGAGGCTGCTTGTTGCGCCGAAGCATCAGGATGTGAAATATGAGCTGCAATTGTACGAGATAGTTACGAGGTACGAGGGTGGGATCCTGCGAAACAACAATCGCATTGGCAATGCCAAGCGAGAACATGCCATTTGACATTCCAGCTTGTCGGTCATTCGCAATAGTCGCGTAACACGATATTGGGGGTCCGTCCAATAACGAGCGGTACCGTAGATCTAAGTGAGAATCGCAAACCCTAGTCGAGGTTCGGTACAATCTCGTGGATCAGAAATTAGGGCCCGTGGCATTGGGAGGGCCGTGATGACCAGCCGACGGGCGGGTGAGATGAGCCGCTCGGGAACAGAGACCTCCGGAGATCCAATGGCAAGGCGAGATGAACCGAAAACCGAAGAGGCTGTTATCTATTATCCATGATTACTCATGGGTTAGTAGTAGAGTGTCCATCCGTCCATGCGTGCGCCTGTAATCTGTAATGCACTGTCAGTTGCCGCTGTCTCGACTGTGACGTTTCATTCTTCTGCCCCCACGAGACAAGCCTTGTTTGTAATCAAGCGCAAGAAGGTACCAGTCTGCATGTCCGACCGGGTTCTTTTGGTTCAAGGATGGATGAGTCACGATAAGAAGGAGTTGTAAGAAAGGCGGGATGACTCTTAACTCTCGAAGTAAGGTATGATTATGATGGTGATGAGTAAAAGAGAAGTGGAATCTGGGGGCAGATTATTCCATCGGAAGGCGGAAACGCGGTCTTGACCGATGCACGCCAATGGGGAAGTCGCGTCATGGCTTTTTGTGGCTGCAGCTGCCATTTGGAATGACAAAGGAGTTGGACAAAATAATTGATACATTATGCTGATTAGATTACTTTCATGATGCCTCATGTAAATGTCTTGTGTTTTAGGCAGCCTTTTTAGAAGCGTGCATGTGATGGAGCAGCCGCATTTGCATACGAATTAGACTATTCCTAATGTTTGTATTAGGGAATACGCAGTTACGCAATGCGAATTAAGGCATATCAGTCAAGAGCATACATGGGTTTCAATAGATTGATCGGTTGAATCATCATCATCTCCATGCCTAATCTCCGCTATGAATTCCGCAATGTTACTACCCCTCTAGCATCACATAGCAATTATACCAAATACTTGTTTATATGCTCAGAAACAATTGCAGCTTCGGAACAGTATAGGTTAGGTCTAGATACATAAAGCCACTGTCTCACTTAAAAAAGTGCCAAGAAACGTCAGAATCCGAGTATATCTTGCGCTTGCGTATTCCGTATCTATCCTCCGATCCGACTATGCGCAAGAGAGGCGTCTGCGATGCCTCAACTGCCTTAGTACCTACTTTAACTCCATGGATAACACCGTGGATGACATACCAGGGGGTGGTTTGAGGCTGTGGCTTACATATTCCCTGCCCTGCCCCCCCGTAAGCAACACCTACAGCACCATGCTTTCTATCCGTAATCCGCAACTTGTTGACTGGACACCTCCAGAAACGGCCCGGGTCTTCCGCACCCCGACACTTGACTTGACTTACACCGTTTCGTTTCGTGGTACCCCTGTAATGCAAGGTCCCTAGGTATCCTCAGCCCTACGATAGTGTCCCCCGACCAGTCATGGCTCAGATGCAGCCCCTGTCAGCTCGGCGACATGGCGCAGTTGGGGGAAAAGGGATACCTGAAGTGGCACTCTTGCGTCCCTTTCTGTCGTGACCGCTTCGGCGAGAAAAGGTTCCATGTGCGGAAATAACGTGGTCTAGTGTGTTTCTATCTTGGTTTGAAATCCTCTGGTAAGGGTGTGTGTGTGCTTGATCGTCATGATACGACAGCATGGACAAGCCTCAGCCGCTTCGATGTTCGCTTGGCTGTCATCACGTACAGAGTTGCCTATTGCCTATTGCCTATTTTCCTGCTCGAGAATAATTCTATATAACTTCCTCTTCCTCTGGGCTTAGATCGGAACTCTCATCTCCATCAACAACCAGTTTCATCCAAACATCCTTGGTCACTTAACGGCTATCACCACTTACACGAAAAAAAAAACCATCTACACTACAACACGCTCCATACAATCACCAACCCACCCTCCCACCTTTTTGTCTTGACCACACTCTATTCAAAACTCTCAAGTTTTTGAATCACAGTTACAATGGCTGCCTTCACTCTCACATTTGCTCCCACCACTCGATCCTTTGGCCGCAGCGGCTACAACAAAGACGGTGACGATTCTGACACCAAGCCCACAAACAACCGCGGCCGATCTGGCTACAATGAGCCTGATGAAGCCGACTCTGGTCGATCTGGCTACAACAGCCCCGACGACGACGACTCTTCAAAGGGCAACAAAGGCCGCTCTGGCTACAACGGCCCCAGCGATGATGATGAGTAAACCACTTCGCACATCATCTACTACTTCTTCAAAAGCATACAAGATCTAAAGCGTCAGCGCAAGCATGGATGGGGCGTTTTTGTTCAAGCATTTTTCTTTTATACAGCATTGGGACGGAGTTTTATTCTTTTGGCATCAGCATTGGCTACAAGTCACATCAGCATCTCATAGCGCAGGAGTCGGAAAAGATGGAAGCATAGCGCGGTTGATTTTGCAATGCATGGAACTGGGAGCGAAAAATATGGTGTCTTTCCTTTTCTTGTCTTTTAGCTCATTTCAATGTCTCTCAGCTCATTTCTCAACTAGCCAGACCCCGGTGGTCGATTTGTTTCCTCATGTTTCGCATAGACTAGCGTTTTGCTCATAGACCTTTGCCGTTCCTCGATGGAAACACATCAATCAACTTGCTCCATTCTCTCAAGCAATCCAACGTTCTCTGCCAAGCTTCTTATTTCCCCACGCAGAATCTACACCATCTCAAGTCAGCATCTTGTCCCACATCGAACAATGAGTGTCAGAACTTACTTCTCAAAGACGACCCCCAGCACATCCTCCACATCCCCAAAATCGCCACGTCCCGTGATCCGGGCGAGACAGTCTGCAGCATATCGCAGATATTCGGCCGCGAGGACCGTGTCGGCATCCATACCTTGTTCAGGAGTGGCCTCTGCCATAAACTCCTCCAGGTGGTGACGGCACTTGATCAGAAGCTGGCGCTGGCGTTCCGTGACACCCAGCAAGTCCTGAAGATCAACGGGCATAGAGGTCATCTTCTCAAAGGATGCCACGAGGTTGGTGATCACAGCCTGGATACCACCTGTGTCCTTGCTCCCCGATGTTCCTGTCTGAGCCTTCTTACAGGAGACGGACACGAGCTCCGCCCCCGCCAGCTTGGGGGCTCTATTGCGGACCACTTTCCGGAAATCCTGAACAAGGACCTCAAAATCCTCTGCGTTAACTGCATCCTGTTTGTTGATGACGATGAGACAGTCTTCCGCCCCCGCAGCAAGATCGAGTGTCTCCTTGTCATGGCGCAGAAATGGCCCTTTTGGACCATCTTCGACTGATGCGAGTACAATGACAAGATCGGATTCTATAGCCTTCTGTTTTGCTCGTCGTATTCCTTCTTCCTCCACGGCTCCAATTGCGCCACCCTCAGCCCCAGTGATCAGATCAGAGCTCTTGGATCGGAATCCTGCCGTGTCGGCGAACGAACATAAATAGCCACGAATGTCCAAGCTAGCTTCAACGATGTCTCGAGTTGTACCGGCTTCTCCAGACACGATGGAAGCCTCGCGTCCGACAATGAGATTCATGAGCGAGCTCTTGCCAACGTTGGGCGGCCCCAATAGCGCAATACGAATACCATTCCTCAGAAGCTCGCTACGTTGGCTTCCCTGCTCATGCAGCTCAATACTGTGTAGCATGCTCGCAACTTGTGTTGTTACATTCTGCAATAGTTCTGACTGGGGCTCGTCAAAGTGCTGGTCCTCCGAAAAATCAATCAACGCCTCGATTTCACCACGAGCCAGCAACAGCTGTTCCCTCCATGCCTCGTATTGCCGGCCAAGCGCGCCAGAATTACCGCGCACCGCCGCGCGACGTTGTTGCTCGGTTTCTGCAGCAAGGGTGTCACTCAGGGATTCGATCTGGGCGAGGTCAAGTCGGTCGTTGAAGAATGCGCGCTTCGTAAATTCGCCTGGTTCTGCGTATCGAATACGATGTGCAGCGGAACATTGCGGAATGGCTGACAGCACCGCCTTGACAGTGGCTGATCCTCCATGAACATGCAACTCCAGAACGTCATCACCGGTCACAGTTTTTGGGCTAGGAAAGTAGAGAATGAGGGCTTCCGAGTCCAAAACGATCTGCTCATCTTTGGCTGGGTACGGGTCATAGAGCGATCGTACAGTTGCATATCTTGGTTTTGGCAATGGTGTGGACGGACTTAATGCTTTGTAAATCTTCAATCCCGTTAGTCAAGCACGAGGTGTTATTTGATGGTGCTTACATCGAGACATGACGGACCAGAGATGCGGATTACTGCGATTCCAGCCCGGCCTTGCGCCGTCGACAGAGCATAAATGGTGTCGCCTCCATTTGGGAGTTTGACAGTATCTTCATGAGTTTGAGTGTGCCACGACTGTTGTGAGAACACTCGTATAAACTCTCTTTCAGAGTGTGTTGATGGTGATGGTGATGTTGAAGTTTGATGAATGAGATGACTTGACGGGCTTGAAGAGACTCGCAAATAATCGAGAGCACGATTGAGTCTCCCCAGGCGGAGACTGCGCCTGAGCATGGGCAGAATGGGATACAGTCAAATACACAGATTCAGTCAGATTACCTGAAAGCGTGATAGCATCATGGACAAGCTGAGATGTTTTTACATGGAAATTTAGAAGTTTTCATGATCAAGTGAAACGAAAGCTTGCGGTGGAACACTGTAGCTATGTACTGTACCTATGGTAGCGACATGGGGTCCACTGATGGCAATTATAGCGCTTTGCTCTTCTAAACACATTCATAACGCAACAACAAGATAAAAGCGCTGATAGATGTTATCTTCTTTGGTTCTCAATATGTATTCCCCTTGTCTCGAGTATTCTCTAACCGTTGGAGAGTGTTGAATTCAACCTCCATTTTGGGCTGACCCTTTGTTCCTGACGTCGCACATAGATAAACTCATCAAACCATGCATTCAATACTTTTCCTGCAAACAGCCCCTTCAAGAGGTAGCAAATGTCTCGATGAACTTGGCAAACTTCTCAGCACCCTCGAGAGGAATCGAGAGCTGCTGGCACGGACACCACCGACGTTACGATGACCCTCAAGGCCGGTGAGACCTAAACCAGTAGCCTCCTTGAGGAAGGTCTTCTCAGTGGCATTATTGCCATTCTTGGTGACGCCGAAGCAGATATTTATCCTTAAACGAACATACTTGTCGGGGATAATCCTGTAGATAGTAGTATAGGCCTTAAGAGCGCCATAGATGAGTTGAGACTTCTTTTCAAACACACTGCTTGACCTTCAACCTTTCCATACGTGCTAATAGACCTCTTCAGAACTTGGCCAGCAATGAAGACACCAATTCTAGTCAGCAAAGTCATTCCTTCTGTTCCAAGAAAGTACTCCCTTAAAGATGCCAAGGGTATTGTAGAGACTGTTGTTCTTGACAATGACCTTATAAGAGAAGATGATAGGAGGGATAGGAAGAGCCATGCGTTGGAGTAGAGCAGGAGAAGGCTGAGGAGTCTTGGGAGGCAGCAGGCTCTTCTTAATGATCGCAAAAGTGACACCGGTGCAACCAAGGTTCTTTGGGGCACCGAAGAATATAAAGGAATAGTTTCGCATAGGAATCTTCCTTGGGAGAATGTTGGAGGATATATCGGCTACTACAATTGGGCCCTTGTCATCGGGACCAGGGGCTAGGGACTGAGGGAACCTAACATCCTACAATTTCGTTATTGCAGTAGTAGACTGGAGCAGCATCCTTAGACGGGTTCCAAGTGCTCTCTTTGGGAATCTTGCCATACTTTCCCTCGTTGATCTTGCGGGCGTCAGCAACGACATTGACATGCTTATGACCAAGCAGACGCTTGGCCTCCTCAGAAGCCTGGCCTCCTCAGAAGCCTTCTAAGACTAGCCGCCAGTGATAATACAGTCTGTCTTAAGCTCCTTCTTAACAGTATTCCTGAGTTCCTGCTCTACACAAAGGTCATCCTCTAGCACCTCAAGGTTGGCAACGATCTCGGCCTTCTTGTTAGTCACCCATGCACCAACAAAGTTGTATATAGTAGCGGAAAACTCTCCAGTGTCACCGTTTATTTCATCAGACTTAATTGGAGTCTTATTCCACCGTGCATGACAGCCACCGCTGTCAATGCAAAGCGAATATAGTAACTGAACTATGATATTGAAGATGTAGAACCAGGCCCTTTCCCCTTCGTCAGATTATGAATTCGAAGATCCGCTGTTTGCTGTTATGTTTCGTTTAATCTCAAATCTCTCATTGTAAAACACTACGACAATACGTCTCAAGGCTAATAGGCTGGTTGATGTTTTCATACTGAGCCCCAGCAAAAGAACTCAAGTTCCTGCTTGCCATTTATCAATCACTTATTGTCCAGCATCGAACCCCATGAGACGGAAAGCATCGCAACAAGGAGGTGATACATGGATATTTCTTTGATTGTTCGTCGTAAAAGACTGACGACAACCCATGGAAACCTCAAGTCCTGTGCAGAGCCAGGAAAACATGGGTATGGCTCTTTATGGAATAACTTGCAAGTTCGGATGAGATAAGCAACAAAACGCGAATGACCACTTATTTACCTTAGAGAAAGTCTGTTTGAATAATTGTTTGGAGTTCAACGAAAAAAATGTTCTTTTAAGATTAGAGACTAGCTAGGCGTGACTCTTGACGATGCGATTCTCTCACACTAGGTATGTATGTAGGTAATCCAAGGAAAGGTGATACCAAACGAACAACAAGTTATGCGTAAATTAGCAGATATTTTGTCTCGATCTAAAACCTGGTTGTATAAAATTCTCTCTTAAGAGCATATGCTTCTTTTTATAATTCTTGATGGCCCGAGTCAGGGCAATATCAGGATAATTTGATGTGTTGAATGAAGAGTACTTAACAATGTAAACTTATTAACTGCTATGGAGCCTGCCTGCCCAAACATCATCATCATGGAAGCTCCCTATCGGGAAGGCGGTGTTTCGGGTCATCCACGGCAGAATGGGAGGCTGCAGGTCCCAGCGCAACCAGGCTACGAAGCTTGAGCTGCCTGCTGGTTGCTTGACCACCTCAACTATCCCGACCTCTACTAACAATCAAGGCCAAAACCCACCTCGAAACGAGACTCGCCATCGAAACTCCGTCCCCGCCCAACGAACTCGCTTTGCACGCCTTTACCGATCGCATCTGTCGCGACGCTGCTCGAGCAGCTAATCCTTCATCATGTTCAGAAACAACTACGATAACGATTCCGTTACATTGTACGTCACCTAAGCTGTTAGCTCTGCCTCAGCGCCTTGACCAAACTAACCATCTCCAAGCTCGCCCCAGGGCCGAATATTCCAGATTGAATATGCCGCAGAAGCAGTGAAGCAAGGTTCAGTCGTTGTTGGCATTGCCAGCAAGACCCATGCCGTTCTGTGCGCCGTCAAGGTACAGCCCTCCCCTCCCCCTCCATAACTCTGTAGCCCAAGATACAAACATGTATACAAGCTTCCGAATTTGATCCATTTCTAACTCTTATCCTCAGCGCAACGCCGAGGAGCTTTCCTCATACCAGAAGAAGCTCTTTACTGTCGACGAACACGCCGGTATCGCCATTGCCGGTCTTACTTCCGATGCCCGCGTTCTCTCCAACTTCATGAAGCAGCAGTGTCTAGGCCACCGACTCACCTACGGCCGCGCCATCCCTCTTCGATCTCTCGTCGACATGATCGGCGAGAAGGCTCAGATGAACACTCAGCAGTACGGCAAGCGACCATATGGCGTTGGTCTCCTAGTTGCCGGTGTTGACGAGCGTGGACCCCACCTGTTTGAATTCCAGCCCTCAGGCATGACAGAGGAGATGGTTGCTTTCGCCATTGGCGCACGAAGCCAGATGGCCCGAACATACCTCGAGCGCAATATCGATACATTTGCCGACTGTTCGAGGGAGGAGCTGGTCAAGCACGGCCTCAAGGCCCTGAAGGAGAGCCTGGTGCAGGACAAGGAGCTGACAGTAGAGAACACATCGGTCGGCGTGGTGGGCGTCAACACAGAGGGTGGCAAGAAGAAGGTCGAGCCTTTCAAGTTGTACGATGGCTTTGAGGTGCAGCCGTGGATCGAGAGCGTCGGTGAAAGCCAAGGTGGAGGAGAGGAAGGTGAGGGTGAGGGTATGGATGTCGACAGCTAAACGTGCGACAATGATGAAGCGGATACACGTGGCGTCGGGTTCCTAGCTAAATAGATCATGTACAATTACACGCTGCAAAAGCAGCCTTTCATGGGTCTCACGTAGTACGGTCATTTTAAAAGCAGAGCAATGTGTCTTGGGTCATCAGTTCGTCTATTCATGGGAGCGCCAGTCTATCCTATCCTAGATATGCGGAAAAGAAGCATCTGTGAAGCACCGCTGTAACACCTGACTACCGGGTCCGATATCCATACTCCAAACCATATCCATATTCTAGCGCCTCAAAAATTCTGCTGTTTACTGACTGCCCCATTGGAGCTGGTAGATGGCATCCGAGACCTTGTACTCGCGCAGTGCCTTGATTGCGCCTTCAGGGGTGTCGGCGTTGACCAAAATGTTCTTGTTGGCCGGCTTCACAAAGCCCTGCTCAGCGGCGCGGTCCATCCACTGGACAATGCCGTCCCAGTAGCCCTCGATGTTGAGTAGAACGATACCGCGGTTATGGATTCCGAGCTGGTTCCAGGTAGTTGTCTCAAAAATCTCCTCCATGGTACCAAATCCACCGCTCAGGCCAATGAAGCCACTGCCGGGACCACCAGCAAAGACCTCCTCAGCCATGAGCTTCTTTCGCGTGTGCATATCCTTGACAACCGTCGTGCGGCCGTAGACAGCCTCTTCGGGTACAATGTGGTTGTGCTCATTGACAGTCCCGTACGTTCCATCTCGTTCATACTTGACGAGCGCCTCAGGGATGATCCCGTGGACAGAGTCTGGGCCATTGATTGCACAGAGGCTCTTTGCCACTTCGCCCATGAGCCCGACAGTTCCGCCTCCATAAACTATGTCTGAAGTTAGCTTTGAAGTCATGGCGGCGTATGCCCGGAGGACGGCGGTCAGCGCCGGGTGCTTATCCCGGCACCCCGGCGATCCACCTCGGGGAAGTGACTCACCTAGGTCAATGTTGTTTTCGGCCATGGCCTTCCCAAGGGCGCGAGCGGCTTCGATGTGGGCAGGACTTGCGCCGGGAGCAGAACCGCAGTAGACGCAGATTTTGGTTCGAGGTTGACCGTTTGATGCATTTTGCGCGGCGACAGAGGCCTGCGAAGTGATAGTGCTATCGGCAGTCATGATGCGATGAAGTCGAAAGTTGGTAAAAAGGATGAATGGATAGCGAGAAAAGGAATCGAGGCAAGTTAAACTTGTGATTGGTTATTTGCGTCAGTTTCAAGGACGGAGGCGTTTAACGACGCTTGTCTTGATGGTACAGTAGCTTATTATGTGGCGACCTCAACGATGGTTCCAGATGAGTTGGATAACACAGGATTCAACAAGAAATGAGGAAACAAAGAAGATTTAGAAAATAACAGGTCCTAAGGAGTTTATATATATTACGAGAGTCATCTAAATAATTAACAAACAAACATGATCCACTCATTGATAGGCTATTGATAGTGATGGGAGCCACGTCTTCGGAGCTGCTTGCGGCCGTGCGCCGGATACAGGCTTCATCTAAGTTGTGCCACTACATACGGCCAACAGCGAGTCTGCCACTGGGCAATAGCATGGCTGAGCGAGGTCAGCAGGACAAGTAGGGCGGGCGTGCTCTAGCAAGAATAGGTAGGTAGTTGATGTCGAGACAGACTTGGCATGAGTCTTGTAGGGACGTGGACTGTCCCATCCTGAGGCATGTCTTGGATGTCGTTATGTCGTTGATGCGTTGATGCTTTGAACAGCGGGGTTAGTTATTCCATTGAGGGGTTGATAGCCATGATCTCCCTCTTTTTCATCCGTACCTACAGATTAAAGTTACCCTAGTGGCCATGATGCATGGACTGTACATTGCATCTTCAACGTGGTCAATCTCCGAGCCGACAACGGCCGCTGGAATACCACAGGGGTACGTGTCTAGTGGCCAATCGCTGATTCGCGGGTGCCCGCAGCACGTCAACGTCAACTGCCAAAGGGCAAAGGGATTTCGCAATCTCAACTTTGGCCAACCATACACATTTCGCCTCAGGTGCAACAGCCAAGAACCTTGACTTTTCGCATCGAGGTATTGAGTGTTTCGCCGAGCTTCTCCTGTCAAGTGCATCGAGTTTTGCCACTTGGACAGAGATAGACACCATGGCCGAAGCACAAGTCTTGCCTCGTCCCCAAGGCGAGCAGCAGGAAGGGGGAAGTGTAAGTCGTCGCAAAGCATCAATTCGAGACAATCCATTATAATAGCATACTAATCACGGTCTTTGAATAGGGCTTCAGCTTTAACAAGCTTCTCCTCGGTGGCGCCATCTACTTTGGCATCAATGCAGCCATCAACTATGGCTTGAAAAAGGACCAACGAGCAGTTACGATGACCAACCCCGAGACGGGCGAGATCCTCAAGGTTCCTGGAAACACTGAGGGCATTCCTCCTTTTGAGCTTCGACCGAAAGAGCTCAGCGAGGGCGCAACCTATCGTGCCTTCCCCAAGAACATTGCGCCCATCTGGCCTCAAGACAGCCACGTCGATATTACTGTCACTCTATCCCCGTCGTTCAATCCGATCCCCATTTCGCAAGTCCCTGAGCAATATCTTGTTCTGCAAGAAAAGGACTTTCATCTGAGCAATAAGTCCGACAAGCGAACTATCGAGACCAAGTTTACGGTTCCGCCAGCTGTCCAGAACAATGGTTCTCTATGGGGACATTTCTACATCGGTCTTACGGGAAGCAATCTTGATCCTAAGCAGCCCGGTTTTGACACTTCCAAGGCGTATTACTTCACATGGCCCCTGACCCAATATCTCCCCAAGAAGAAAGTTGCAAAGACACGAAACCTGCTCGAGGACATGCCTAGACAGGAGGAAGAGCCTGAAGAGGAGGAACCAAACGGACCGGTCATCGCTAATTACTATCATCCTAATGCAAGTTTCTCTTTCGTTCCCGACTTGGGCGTCAGGGAATTTGGTCAGATAGGTCCCCAAATGCGGCAGTATGTTCGACTCGAGGCTACAGGTGCTCGAGATGGCTCAGGCCAGAACGCCTGGTACTGTGAGTAACGATCAAGACACACATCCTGTGCACAGGCTGACTTTGATAGACCCGGTTCTGTTTGTCAACACATTCTGGCAGTTGACCAATCAAATGACTCTTCTCAATGACACCGTCAAGGAGCTTCCTCTACGTATCGACTTGGGCAACCTGGCCGGGTGGCAATTCCAGCTCATGTCTACACTCGAGACGAATTCCAAGGAATCTGCCCGACAAGCGGCATTTGGTGCCTCTCTTCCCGGTGGTGGTGACGGCACTGAGATCGAGATGATCAAGGAAGTCTTCCTTGACTCCAACCCTATCTTGCTCGGTGTTACCATTGTGGTCAGCATTCTGCACATGATTCTCGAGACCCTTGCGTTTGGATCTGACATCGCCCACTACCGCAAAAAGAAGGACAATGTTGGTATCTCGGTTCGCTCTATTCTTGCCAACGTCTTCATGCAGACCGTCATCTTCTTGTACCTCCTCGACAACTCGCAGAACACCAGCTGGATGATCTTGGGGTCTCAAGTCGTCGGCATTGTTATCGAGTTCTGGAAAATCACCACTGTCGTTAACGTTCGTGTTCGCCCTGGCGCGCCTGGTTCTTTCCTGCCTTACACCATTGCTTTCGAGGACAAGCAGCAGTTGACCGAGACTGAGGAGAAGACCAAGGAGTACGACGAGATTGCCTTCAAGTATATGTACATGGCCGGTGTGCCTCTCCTGATCGCTTACGGTATCTACTCTCTCTACTACGACTCGCACAAATCGTGGTACTCATACATCATCACGACACTGGTGGGGTCTGTCTATGCCTACGGCTTCTTGATGATGGTTCCCTCGTTGTACATCAACTATCGTCTGAAGAGCGTTGCCCACATGCCCGCCAAGGCCATGATGTACAAGTTCCTCAACACCTTTATCGACGATCTGTTTGCCTTTACCATCAAGATGCCTTTTCTGCACCGCCTGGCGACTCTCCGCGACGATGTCATCTTCTTTGTGTATCTGTACCAGCGATGGGCTTACACGATTGACTACACTCGTGTCAACGAATTTGGCCAGGGTGGTGAAGATGAGGCTATCGACGAGAAGAAGGCCAAGGACGAGGCCAAGGACAAATTGGTTGAGGATGTCAAGGCTGAAGCCAAGTCCAGCAGCACGGATACCGGCAAGGCCAAGAAGCGGAAGTGAACCAACCAGTGAGAGAAGTAAAAGGCCGAGGAGAAATGGTTTCTAGTTTTATTACTGGTATAATTTTTGCTCGGGATTTTCTGGGGCTTCATGTTGAATGTGATACTATACGCCATCTTTAGATATCAATAGTGTATATATTTCCTTCGCCTTGGGTGTAAACCGGAGAGGGCACTGTCGTCTCTGATCTATCTATCATATGGAGCCGAAGTACACACACAAAAGTCAGCATCGCAGGGTTGACAGACGGTACCGCCCGGGGAGCGCATATAGTCCGGGCCGTCCGGGGGTTCCAGTTTCAGCCCACTACCTGTAATCGGCGTCATAGCGGCACCGTTTACAGGGGACTTCAGGTACAGCTGTTACTACCTACATAGGTACCTTGGGCAGGTATGTAGGTACTAGACATGGAACATTAGGTAGGTTATCCGTCATGTGCGGAGGAGCTTGAATCGACATCTTTAACAAAGCCGGTCGTTTCGTACAGTACCTACCTATCGATAGTACTGGGAGTAAGCGGCCATGCTCTTTAGATTACTCTCACCAGCACCTGTAAACAAGCCTTGATCAACTCTGCCTTAGTTTTCAAGCTACTGTATCATCCCTCATTATTGAAAACCCCCTGAAACAAAATCAAAAGTCCTAAACAGTTACCTACCCCGGCTATTCTTGGCTGCACAGCCTCGTGTTCACGATATATGCCATGGACGCTTTGTCGATAATGGAAGGACCCTGAACTAAGCTGCTACATCACATTACGTACCTACCTGATGCTCAGCCTCATGCCTTAGGTTGCTTTGGGTTCCATCCAGTACACAGCCCAGCGCTTGTTCACGCCTTGTCTTGGGGAATTGTCAACCGTCAACGCACTTATTATTCTGCCTTGCTCCAAGCTTCCTTCTGTCGCATTCGAGCCGGACTCCGGTTCGAGCCGGCTACGCTCATGTACCGTCCCCAGTCGTTGCTGTTCCTCGCCCCGCGACGACGAAGGTGATTTTGAGGTTTTTACTGCCTCGATATATCCTTTGCTACGAACAATACGGCCTCCGAGCTGAAGACTGCGAATCTTACGTTATCATCCTCGTCCTCCTCCGCACTCAACCCCGCGCTCGCTGTTGACCCTGGAGAGGATCGCAAACTGTCCTCGACCGAATCATGAGCAGCTCTGACTCTGTCGGGTCATTGCTTGCGGCCATTGCGAACCTCGTCGCCCAGGGATTGCGCATCCTCAGCTTGGCCGACAAGAACCAGTGGGGACCTGACGAGCACGAGCAGGTCCACGCCCTTGCTGCGACGCTCGACGAGGCCAAGAAGGACTTTCAAGAGTTGGCGCCTCTGGTGAATGGTCAGATATACTACGAAACTGATCGCAACTGTATGTCAAGGACAGGCCGAGTGGGCGGATCAACTACGCTCCCTGCAGCTTATTTGCCCATGTTTGTGCTGACTTGCCTACTAGTTGAATCCATCCAGGAATTGGCAGCTTTAAAGGCTCAATTTACCACTCACATAGAACAGATCAAGGATTGGAGTCGCTCAGGCGGCCCGATAAACCCCATATGGGTCCGCGAGACACACCATCTACAACGGAAGCTACACCGAGCACAATGTCGAGCGGCACGACGAATATACAACTCGGAAAAAGAAGCGTCTTCGAGGTGTTTGGGAGCATTCCTCGTCTACCGACAACAGCGCCAATGGACAGTCAACCGAGCCGTACCCGATGAGGCAGAGTACTCGAGGAGGTATCGAGAGGAGCTGCGTCTGTGCAACCTCATAGGATCATTTAAACGATTTGGCGATCGAGACATCGCCTTTGTGTGCGACTACTGCGATGGCCATATAGTATGGGAGGATATTGAGAATATGCCCTCGATACGAACATTTCAGGAAGCTGCAGCGTCTCCGATTTTGACCCTATCACCGACAACCGATAATCCGCACTGGCAAGCAACTGGATTTACTCTCTCTGGTCACCAGGAAAAGCAGGTTGTCTTTGCGCCGGTCGCCATCGCAAATCATGTAGCACCGCAGCACCGTGACTGGTCGGCCGGTCTACTGTGTCCGTATTGTGAGGAGGAGTCAACAGTACCCCAGGAGCAGTACGACGATGAGGATGCATACCACCCGGATCTGGGTTACGAAGACATGGTTGCATTTCAGGAACATCTCGGGTGGCAGCACACAGTTACCGCGCCAACATCACAAGCAAGGCCGGAATCAAGCAATTGCATCGTGATGTAGCTATAGCAAGCGGCTGATATCACGGTCCAAGGCATAAGCCCCAAAATTTTGTTGTTTTTGCATTCATGGATAGTTTGGGTAGAGAAGCTGGCATTGATATGGAGTTTGGGAGTAACGGCATGAGTTGGCATGGCTTAGAAGCAGCACCGGGCTTTATGGTTTAACAAGCTTGCTCAAGTAGGCATGGAACCAGATGAATTGACTCATAGATGATCGTATGATATACGTTACTGGCTCGCAAGTCCTTCCCGTCGTCAACACAGGCTTCGCTTCTGCTTTTCACCACCTCGAGGCGCTGGAACCACAGCTCACATGATCATGAACAGTCCAGTGTAAAGTAGTCAGGGGTAGGTATTATTTGTATATAAACATAAACAGGTCGCTTGCACTTCTCAAAAGAACCTCCAATAGATGAAGAAGATGATGATGAACCCAAGAGCGGCAAAGGGACCGTACTGCTTCATGAGCAGCTCCCAGTTAATGCGCACAGCAGCCCGACGGTACTTTTTGCTGTCGTCCCTCAGTCTCGAACTGATCTCGCCCATGCGCTCAAGATTGTCGCCGCGGTAGAGCAGATCCTCAATGTTCTTGGTCATGACCTTTGTGACATCGCGCAGCTCATCGTTGAGCTTGTCAAGATTTGCCGAGGCGCGCGAGTCGGCGTAGGTGGTCTTTGTCTTTGAGATGAAGGTGTCAAACTCCATGAAGGCGTAGGGTCGCAGGGCGGGAGAGTGAACCTGGGTGGCTGGGTAGGTGGTGGTAAACTCGCGGGCGAGGTCGGCGAGGTAGGTGAAGGCGAGCTTGCGCGGATACGAGGGCGCGCAGATGGCGAGGAAGACGATATCGGAGTCGATGAGATAGTGCAGCGTGTGGTTGGGCGTCTCGATGGAGGCTTGGGACTCGGAATTGCGTGTGAGCTTGCGGAGAACTTGGCGCACGTTGGACTTGGTCTCTGCGAGAGTGGATTCGGCCTGTTTCGGGGGTTCATGAGCAAGAGGACGGCATATGGCGTGTGGGATATGGGTCATACCTGTTCGTCGTCGACCGAGGCGCAGAGCATGAGGCCTTGGGGGAATGTTAGCAGGTGTACTTTGCGCTGGAGCAGCAACATGAGCCCTACCATCTAGCCTCGATATTTGCGTAGAGGAAATCATTATGGCGTTTGGTCGTGAAAAAGTCGAATAGGGGAAGAGTTGCGGCGATGTAGACGTGGTAGTTGTCTTGAAGAAGGACTCCCACTACGTGTCAAGATGGGCGATAGAGGTATGACGTTGGGGCAGCACGAGACCACAGCCACGTATGGAAAGTTCAACGATTAATGTTGAGGCGTGATTTCGGATACAGATGAAGCTCAATTCTGTCAAGGCTTAGCTTGAAGTATCGCAGCTCAGTTTTGGGATCGTTCTGGTTAGGATATCTACCTATTTAGAATGATGGTCGTAGTGGAGCTGGCGCATGTTAGAGGAGCTTCGTTGCTGATAAGATAACGAACAAGCCTGGCTTCATCCCAAAGGGGGTTTTTGGTTTTGATATGAGCATGTTTACTATTCAGCCTGATCATGTTATTTGATAAATCTTAGTATAGAGTATGTCAACTGTTTATAGGGAGATAGATACCCACACGACGGTCGCTATGCAAGAGTCGGTTGTGCAGGTTTTGTTGGCACTTTTATTGCTGAAATGATTGATGCCGAGGTCATGATGCATCAATTCTTGGTTGCAGGATATACCACACAATTTGTCTCCTAAATCTCATCCTCCTCATCATCAAAATCGTCTTCTCGTCCCATCTCATACAGAATTCTTCCTCCCTCTCCTGCTCCAATGTCCGTCTGCGCATCAAAGTACGGCAGCACAATACCTTGTCGATCCCTGCGTTGCTTCTCGGTCAATCCAAGGTTGAATGTACTCTCAGGCTCCTCCTCTCCCTCTCCAGTCTCTCCGTCGTCTGTCGGCGCTGCAAACATTGGATGGTCGGTAAGCAGGCACACCTTGCCAGGTATAGATGCTGCTGTTCGTTCCTTGGCGCTGAGGATGAACTTTTCCGAGACGGTTCTTCCACTTCTCCGTCGTAGCTCCATAAAGATGACGACCCCGTTGCTGTCTTCACTTCGTTCTCTACCCTTCTCTCCAAGACCGACGAGTACACCCTCGCGGTCCTCGTTCAGACCCCACTCTGGTTCCTGGATGCTTCGGTTTCGAGCCTTTTGACGCTCAATCTCTTGATAAAGACTTGACAATCTCAGGATAGCCGTAGCTAGGTGACATAGCACTGTGAATGGATGAGGCTCATACTCGCTGAAGGACCTTGGTAGCACGATGGGTACATCGTCGTGGTATGTGGCGACGATAGAGACGGCGGGTGTGATGATGCTTGATAGGAAACTTGCTAGCGACTGCGGAGCAGCGGAAGCTAGAGCATTAAGGGAGTCAATGATAACGACAGCTCCTTGCAACAGTTAGTTGAGCGGACAGTGTATATGGCTCTGCTGGCTCACTCTGTGTAGGTTTTCCCTTGTTTGCCAGAGGGTTGAACGCAGGGTAATGATTCAGCAAGTCCTTGCAAACTGCCTGAAGGTCTCTTCCCGCGGCCTTTATGAAAACATCTGCATCTTGTGGCTTCTTGAGCGTAACCAACGACAAGAAGATGACCTGTGTCTTTGCGATCTGAGATTCTCGAGTTAGTCATACTAGTGCTGTTGTCAGTCAAGGAACCGACCATACCTTTGCTCGCGACACAAACTCGCCAAGAACGAGTCGCGCAGGCTGTTCGAGATTGTCGATCACGAGTGTAAGAGGGCTCGCGCCATCGCGGAGGTTGAGAAGCTTCTGCAAGAGCAGCAAACTGTGCGATCGAGCGTGGATATTGGAAGTTGGTGCCATTCTTGTGAGCCCCGGGGCTTGACTTGATGCTGCAGTTGAAGGGCCCCGAATACTCAGGTTTGATGCTAGCAGAACGAGGTCGTAAAGATGTTCAGTTCATTTTCCGCTGCTCAGTATAAACGGGGGATGGCAAGTCTGAGAAAGATGAAGTTCAAAGCAAGCTTGAATCCTGTGGTGGTGGTGGATGATGCTAAAATTCAGTGGGTCTTCTATAGGTCTGTAGGGAATTCCATCTCCCTTTAGATGAGAGCAAACTCAAAGTTATCGCAAACCCGATAGTATCTGATTAACAAAATGTGCCTGGGACGCTTCGTCTGAGACAAATTAGGCTGTCTTTGCCCACCAGTTGTTTCGACCTTTTTAGGCAAGCTCGTCAACCTCCATCTCCGAACCCCTTCGCTTTCCAATAGTCACAACCTTGTGCTCCCTTTGCGTCGTGCTCCCTGCCTGTAGCTCGTCTATCCCATCTCTGTCGCCAAGATTCAACTGCGGATCTGTTGTCATATTTTCCATATTGACGCTGACGTTTTTGATATTTTCGTCGTCCTCTAACGGCTCATTGTTCCCCATGTTGACGTCGCTCTGTTCCTTGGAAGCGATAGAGTCTCGCCTTGTCTTGAACTCTGGTGGAAGCTCAACCTCCCATTCGTCATTGAACTTGTTGTCAAGATAGTCGTCAAAATCACCTGCTTCCCGCCTCTCGTGAGCGGCCCAGGCCTGGGCCAACCACTCGGGGTCGTGTCGCCCTTGTGCGATATTCTCTGTGTAGGCGGCACAGTCATGGCGAAAGCTGTCGTCGTTCATGAGTGATGCAAAGTCGGGGCAAGCGTCTTCAGTGCCGGAGCGGAGGATGTACTGAGGGTCGGGAAATAGCGCCAGTATTTCTGCCTTTTCATCTTTTTCGAGGACATCCCAAGCCATTGGGTTTGACAATATGCTCTGTTTTCGTTAGTGATATCGTCATCGTGGTTTAAGTAGCAGAGAGAGTCCTACTCTGAGATCAGCCGAAGCCAGAGGGGACTTGTGGTCTGTAAGGATGTTGTCTGCGTTCCATCTCGACCTTCTCGCCGTCTTTCTTACAACGAGTTTCTTTCTGCCTTTGCTCTTTCTGGGCGGCGTGATCGGGGTCGTATCTGGTCCAGCGAGTGAAGTTGCCGGTGTGTCTGGCGTCTGGTCTACCTTGACTGAAGCATCGTCGAGCTCGGGCTCGGGAGCAGAAGATAGAGGAGATGACGCCGGCACACTTTGTTGGGCGTTGCCTGCGCCGCTGCTCTCGACCACCATTGTTCCTTCGTCTTCGTCGGCCATGATTGAGAGGCTGTGAGGTCGACAGATGACAGTTGGGAGCTTGCTTGCAAGACCAGAGACCAGTCACTTGACATTACACAACCGATCTCACTTCTCAGGTAGCATTTTAGGAACACAAAGTATGCAAGATGAAAACAAACAGAGGTGGATTGAGGTTCGGGTGATGAGCAATCAGGATATTTATTTTGCTAAACCTTTTCTTTCAATTCAAATCCAAATACTGCGATGCTAACCTCTAGGGTAGCTGCATTGAGATGCTCTCCCGCTCAATCCAATGCGCATATATCAGCAATTGGCTACCACCACACAACGCTGGGCAGCTGGGCATAACTTCCGCATCTTCATCATCTTTATCATATTCATTGCCCAATATGTAAATATCGGGTAATCTATGAGTTGCACCAGAGAATCAAGGAAACGTCTCGTCATCTACGTTGGCTCCGTTATCGGCTATATAGAATATCGTGATGGCAGAGCCCCCAACAACCCTTGGGGTAACCCTCACACCATGCCCAATCCTAGCTTATTGTGATCGCCCCTGATTGACTAACACGGCAGTCCGGCCATGCACTTGGAGCCTTGGAGGCATGGTCCCCGCTCACTGAACCTTTGTCTGCGGATGGATTGAGTACAAATGCATGATCTCGGGATATGGTTGCCGCGAGCTGCGTGGATAAAGCTGGAAGCTCAGTACAGTATATATCTCTAGTCTTTTCCTTTCTTATTTCCGATACTCAGTGATCAAATACTCGGTGGATCTTGGTCATTCACGGCACATCATTGGCCAAACATCATGACTTCAAAACAACCTCTCTGTCTTGGCTACAATGGGAGTCATCCTTTCTCCAAAGTCGATATAAAGGACCGTGCTTCTATCCAAGAGCTTCTTCGCACGCTTCTAGACCCCTTGGAGCCCTTCTTCTCCCCTCAAAAGGCCCGCGTCAAGTGCCCCGGCGCAACAGCAGTGCGATTCGACCAAACCGCTTCTGAAGTCGAGGGTATCTGCCGTCCACTCTGGGGCTTGGCTGCTTTACTGGCAGGCGGTGGTGACTACGATGGAAAGGAATGGTGGATTCAAGGTATCAAGTCAGGGACCGACCCAGAGAACCCTGAATACTGGGGATATCCTCAAGACAATGACCAAAGAATGGTTGAGATGTGCCCTCTCGGTAGGCCCCCTCTCCAAGACTCCAACCACGATACAACTCTGACTCAATTTTGCCCTAGGCTGGGCTTTGGCTGTTGCGCCGGGATTCTGGAACAGTCTGACAGATAAAGAGAAGAGCAACGTTGAGACATGGCTTGGAAACTCCATCAATGAGAAAAAGTTGGTCATCCATGCCAATCAAGCAATTTCCAGCTAACAATGGATACAGCATGCCCAATACCAATTGGCTGTGGTTCCGGGTTTTCGCCAACCTGGGGCTGAAGAAGAATGGTGGCAAGTTCTCTCAAGAGAGACTTGACAGCGACATTGAACATCTCGACACCTTCTACCGCGGCGGAGGCTGGTCCAACGATGGCCCAGAAGGCATACACCGTAAGTTCATCACAGGCCTTGGCGCGGCTTCGGCTTATATGGATAGAAATGGACTATTATTCTTCCAGCTTTGCGATTCAGTTGCTGCAGCTGCTATACGCCAAACTGGCTGGACAAGAAGACCCGAAGCGTGCAGAGGAGTTCAAGAAGCGCGCGCAGCAGGTCGCTTTGGATCTGATTCACTACTTCGACGACCAAGGCAGAGCGATTCCATACGGCCGAAGCGTGGGCTACCGATTCGCTATGGTTTCCTTCTGGGGAGCACTGGCCCATGCCGATGTTGAATTGCCTGCGCCGTTAACATGGGGAATGGTCAAAGGAGTAGTGTTCCGTCATTTACGCTGGTGGCAGACGCAGAACGACATTTGGACGTCCAGCGGAACCCTTTCGATCGGGTATTCATACCCGAACATGTATGTGAGTATTGATTGCCTTGAAGCCTTTTTGTGCCATCGCCAGCTAACAAAGATGAGATGGCAGAAAACTACAATAGCCCAGGGAGCCCAGTACGTGCACCTCCCCCGAGATAAGTCAGTACTTGAGAATCCGACTAATCACACCGTATAGTACTGGGCATGTTTGGCGTTCATGTGTCTGGCCACACCGGAAGACCACCCGTTCTGGACATCTGAAGAGGAGTCGGCCAAGGGCGTGATCCCTCATGTCAAAGCCCTTCATCAGCCTGGACATATCATGAGGTGAGAAAGAAAGAAACGAGTCTGGAGCTGCTGAACGAAACTAAACAGCAGTTCTAGTTACCTCGGCGGCCACTGTATGCTTCTGTCATCGGGGCAAGCCTGCAGCTACCCAATGAAAGGCACACATGCCAAATACGGAGGCTTTGCTTACAGCAGTGCCTACGGATACTCGGTGCCCCCAGGTCTCTTCTCCCTGGAGCAATACGCACTGGCATCACAGCTTGGGCTGTCAGATGACGGGGGCGAATACTGGAAAACTCGAAGGCTCTGCGAGTATGCAGGCATCGAAGATCGCCAAGGCACCCCTGTTCTCGTTTCGGTGTGGAAGCCGTTCCCAGACGTCACAATTCGCACCATCCTGATCCCCTCGGAAGAGAAGACGCCAAACTGGCACCTTCGAGTTCACCACATCGAGAGCGGCCGTGAAGTCAAGACAGCAGACGGCTCGTTTGCCATTTCCAACGTCAATACAACGAATGGGAGATATCTCGGCCTCTACGATGAAACCAAGCATGAAGGGACATGGCCCAGAATCATTGGTAACTATGATCTAAATACCCCAGAGGGTTGGGCAGGCGGAAGGACAGGGGCCTTTGCAGTCTCGAAAGGTGCCGTGGGCATCAAGGCTTTGGAATCAACAGAAGGCCGTCAGGCCATGCTGGTCAATGCGGATCCCAACTCAAATCTCATAGAGAGCCGGAGCACAATTCCTACTCTCCAGCACACTATCAAAGCTGGTGAGTCAGTGTGGTATGTCTCTGCCATATATGCCAAGCCCTCGGGTATGGGGGTGAGCAAAGAAAGCTATCTCGATGGATGGGGCAAGACTCCAGCCATCCCCGGTTGGCTAGCGAAGGAGATGAGCGTTGTTTAACCCCAATTTCATGCAGTAAGCTCGAGTGGACGGAAATGGCATGGATGGTTCCGGGAATTGAGTCTTTCCATCAATCAAATCATGAAGCCATCTTCTCCTCATTCAACGCCCAGCTCCCCCCGCCTTTGCCTATCATTTCTTTGCGGGGAGGGCCTGCATGGCTTGTCCCAGACCTTGGCACAGCGTGATTCTTGCTGTCGATTTAGCGGCCGCCATTGTTGCTTGGCGACTGAGGCTGAGATGATCATTCTCCTTCTTTTTCGGATCGATAACCTTAAAGAAAGCTCCGTATGGCCTGGGAAGCCCCCAGACACGCGCGCCGGAAGAATCAAATCCCACTAATCAGATCATCTAGACCGTCACCACGACTCACCTTTCCTTCTTTGCCGCACTCAATCAACTTGAACCAAGACCCCAGATGGAGAGCTCCATAACCCCAGGTTCCATGCGCCAATCTCTCCCCGCATGTTGGCCAGAATGATCTCAAGGACGCCCGTTTTTTTTTGGTATTGTCAAGAGGTATCTCGAAGCCAATATGTGGTGCCCCCAAAGTCCAATCTTGGAGTGCAGTGAGCGCCTCTCAGTCATCTTGCAGCTCTGGGGTACGATACTTTTAGACGACGGTTGCAGTTCGATTCGTGGGGTTTTTTGTCCGTCTCTGATATTCAAACAGAGAGCACCATTTCATGCGTTGGTCGATATACAATAGCTCTCTAATGTTTTGGCTTTGGTTAAGCTAGTGGCTACAACGGGCTCCTGAGAGACGATATTGGACTTTTTCTTCTTCTTCTTCTTTTTACATTGTCAAGACGGATGATATTCCTACTCTTGAATTGTTCATGAGAAGTCAAATGAACAAGGTATAGATTTTCGTTTCGACATGCATATGCTTTTCTGTGCCTCCAAGTTGCACAGACAGATATCCGTATACAACCCAACCCTTATGATCAACCTGTGGAATTGACATGGGAATTTCTATATTACACCAATAAAAGTAATGCGCCTAGGTTGGGGGTGAGACTCTGTCGATGCGACCCCAAACGTGGCTGTTACTGGTCGTTGGACGATCGTTTTGGGATGGTGTGTCTGGGGAGCGTGTCTCGACTACCTTTAGCCGGTTGATCATTTAATATCCTGCAAGATCCCCTCGAGATTCGAAATTTCTCGACATGATCTCATTTAATCATCGGTGCTCTTAACCTTTGAGCGAGTCTTTGTCACCTCATCGATCTACACTCTGATCTACGACTTGTATCGTGTCAGAATCTGGGGGAAGCAAGCTTGAATTGAAAGCATCACCCTCCTTTCTTTAGACCTGCAGCAGACCCCTCCTCTTATTCTCCGGCCGCTTTTTCAATACCGCAGCCATGGGTATCGCGGGTATTCTCCGCAAGGTCATCCGCAACGATGCGATGAAACAGGATCCCGAAGAGATTTACAACTGGCGTGTCTTCGCCCTTGTCGGCGGCTCATGCTTTGGCGGTATGCTTTTCGGCTGGGACACTGGAGCTATCGGTGGTGTCCTGGCCATGGAGGCTACTCAGGAGCGCTTCAACTACACCCCTGAGGCCAAGGCCACGCTCGACCAAAACATTGTCTCGACCCTCCAGGCTGGATGTTTTCTTGCTTGCTTCTTCACCTCGTGGCTGACTGGAAAGTTTGGTCGACGATGGTGTCTCATCGGAACCGGTACCGTCACCACCATCGGTGTTATCTTTCAGGCTGCTTCTACTGGTAACGGTTCTCTTCCCCTCATGTATGTCGGTCGCTTCGTCGCTGGTCTCGGTGTCGGTGCTGCTTCGTCCTTGGTCCCCCTCTACGTGTCTGAGTGTGCTCCTCGAGCTATCCGTGGTGGCTTGACTTGTAAGTTGTTGGTCTTTGACCAAGAGTTGTCTTGCCTGTCCACTAACGCAAGGTAGCATTCTATCAGCTGTTCATTGTCACCGGTGTCATGCTTTCGTTCTGGATCAACTACGGCGCCCTTCTCCACATGAAGGCACCAGCAGTCTACGCCTTGCCCCTTGCGCTCCAGGCTCTTCCCGCTGTGTAAGATGGGCTGCTCTTATTTTTAGCGAACTTCAACTGACCTGGCCACAGCTTGTTGGTTGTTTGCATGTTCTTCGGCCCTGAAAGCCCTCGATGGTGTGCGAGCAAGGACGACTGGGAGCGTGCCAAGAGCATCCTTCTGAAGATCAGAATGCAAGTCTTTTCACATCTTGTGGAACGTGGTAATGTTTGCTGACCTTGGTTGTACCATAGGCTTCCCGAGTCCCACCCATACGTCCAGGCCGAGATCCAGGAGATGTCTGCACAGCTTGAGGCTGAGAAGCGACTTACTGGCGATGCTTCTGCTGGTACGCTCTGGAAGGAACTTGTCACCATCCCCGGAAACCGAAAGCGAGCCATCATCTCGGTTATGTTGATGGTTTGCCAACAGATGACTGGAGTCAACGCTGTCAACTACTACGCCCCTCAGATCTTCATTTCTCTTGGAATGACCGGCACAAGCGTCTCTCTCTTCGCTACTGGTGTTTATGGTGTCGTCAAGGTTTTGGGATGTGCCTGCTTCCTCGTCTTCTGTGCCGATTCTCTTGGTCGACGCCGCAGTCTTTTGTGGACCAGTGTCGCCCAGGCTATTACCATGTACATCATCGGCGTCTATGGCCGAACTGAGCCCCCGGTTGCTGGAGCTGGCGTAAGTGTTCAGATCTTGGGATATACTGAGATACCAAGCTAACGGCTACTGCAGATCTCTGCTTTCGGATACGTCGCTATTGTTTGCATTTTCCTCTGGGCTGCGTGAGTACTCAGTAATGGCTGAAGACATTGCACCAGCATCACTAACATATGACAGTCTCTTCCAATTTGGTTGGGGACCTTGCTGCTGGATTCTCGTGTCTGAGATCCCCACTGCCCGTCTTCGAGCTCTCAACGTCGCTATTGGTGCCGCTACTCAGTGGCTCTTCAACTTCATCATTGCCCGAACCGTGCTCACCATGCAAAAGACCATGGGAACTGCTGGCTACGTAAGTATTAGACGCAAGCAACAGCTTGAAAACAGGATTGCTAACAAGAACCCAACAGGGCATGTTCTTCTTGTTCGGTAGCTTCGACCTCCTCATGGGCATCTTTGTCTGGTTCTTCGTTCCCGAGACCAAGGGTCTCAGTCTGGAGCAGATGGACGAGCTCTTTGGCGTTGGTGACTTGCACAGCAAGCTCGACAACGAGGGCCCTGAGGGTGGCCGCACCCCCAGCATCCGCGAGGAGATTGCCGATGTCAAGAGCAGCAAGAACTAAGTGTGCCGCTCGGTGAAATGCTGGATAGGAGAGTAATATGTTCAAGTTGGACGGACAGCTCCTTGTTGAGAATGAGGTGGAATGAGTTTGCTTGATAGTGAAAGCGTGCGATGATCTATACCTATCGTGTCCAATGATTGCGTACATCTGTACCTAGTTGACGATACCAGAAATTTGATTCCGTCGTTGAATATCGCAAGATTCATGGAATGACCTTGTCGCATGATCCAAGGAGAAGTTTGGTGATTAAATAGTTTGAAAAGATTAATTCGCTGGCATATTCACAACAGAAAGAGCCAAAGACTAACTAGTTCCTCTGGCCATCTACTAACTGTATAACTCCTATAGAACGATAATGTGCCAAGCGAGACTCTGATTCGTCTGATTTTAAGTGTAACCGTGCTTGATGGGTCCGTATTAATCGAATAGGGATAACTACATACCTCGTAATGCATTATAACTAATCAAATCATCAGTGGTTTCCAAACAAGTAGGAATATCCAGACACATACGGATACATACATCCGTCGTCTAATAACGAAACTCAACGAGTTAATAACGTGAGCTAGGTACGGAGTAGCTTTCCGATGCTACCAGCATCAGGTTATGAGGTCACAGCTGAAACATCTTGAGAATATGCTATATTTATCTAATCGGAAAGTTTTGGACTAGTTTCAAAAGTTATCTCCAAGAAATGACATGTCATAAATACTTGTCGCTTTTACGGGGAATATTTGTCAGTCAGTCCGTCAGAGTATGGTTTCTTGCTAGCCAAAAGTAAATGCCTCGCTAGTAGCACATGCATATATGATATAGGGCATATGCTTGATACCGCCGTGGTTAGGGGTGCCCGCTGTCTGCTAAGGATATTGTCTTCCGTTGTATCTTTGGCTGAGCAACGCACGTCCTTGTCTGGGTCGAAACTCTGTATACAAAAGTTCCCGCAGTCTTGTATTGTACAGGAGCAAGGAGGTAGCCAAGGATCTAGCTAGTGGCTATGGCAGGTAGAGTTTGCGTGGGGTTGTGTTTCGTAGTCTTGTGCGTCTGTGTGATCGTGAATGCCCATCGTCATCTATCAAAGCGGGATCGGACCGAAGAGAAGGGAGTCTGTGGAACGTGGAATGTGGATCGTGGTTTCTTAATCGACTGATTGAAAAATAATGATAATTTTGTTCAACGCATTGGGATTTCTCTGTCAAAATTTGGTGTGTGTCTGAGAGTTGAGATGAAGCAAGGTCCCTGTCTTGTCTCAGATGTACAAACGGTCACTGCCGAGGGACCAATCGGCGGGAGGCTTCAGGTGTATGCAGGGGTTAGCCTTAACGTTTCAGTGGTAATGGAATCGGACCCGGAGGTTCTAGGCCCTCTTGGCACCAACTTAAATTAACGTGCAGGGGCTTTCTTTACCCGCTACAACCCAAGGTAGGTACCTACAAGGCTACCATACGCATGCGGCATACGCAACGGTTAAGGCTGGCTCAATTTACGGTTGAGATGCTAATGAAATAAGTACGAACTGTATATACTATGCATATAGTACTGTACCTCACTGTACGGAATAACTTCAAGACCACTGCCGACAGTAGCGCCATCCCTTTTGAGGCGCTGCAGCGTTGCAAGATCGCCAGCTGTTACCCCCCCTTGGGAGTCGATTGGGCTGCAAGTACGCATGTCATGAGAAAAGAAAAGAAAAGAAATCAAGTCGAATGTCTTTTCTTCCACGTCGTGCGTGTGCCGTGGGTTTGAGATGGCGTTTCGTCGTTTCATGATTTTCGGGGACCATGTCAAAAGAGTGACATGGATCTGCGCGGATGAGAATGCAACTTGGATGCTGGCCAAAACAACACAACGCGTACATGTGGTGTAGCCTAAGATGTCGTCACATTGTTCATCATTCTAGATATGTACTAGAACCCCAAGGTATCTTCGTCGCATCGGCTGCTTCTCCATGTTCCTGCAGTGCGAGGAGCCTTGTACGTACAGCGGCCGTTGTACATATGTATGCGCACAACATACCCCAGAACCAAGCCAAGAAGAGCCAGGGGTTAAAGTATGTATAGAACTACAGGCAGGTATTTGGAATTGATCCTGACTCGTCTGCCCGGCTGCCGCCTCAATTACGCATCCTCTGTGGCTATGATCAGACAGACAGACAGACGCCTTGAAATTATCTGAAACTGGCGTGACTTTTTGGCTTTTCTCCCGACCCTGGTTATCCCACAGTTGAGCCAGCCTCACTCTTCTTCTCTCTACGTACGTGCGTACGTACGTACGTACTAATGTATGCTATGTATGAATGTACAAGAGAGGTCACAGACGTGACAGTGACGATGACGATGACGATGTGACAACTTTTCTCATTTATCGGATAACTCGGTTGTATGTATGTAGCCTTGCTACCTAGTCAATCACCAACGATTGACAAGCTTTAATGCAGAGACCCACTGATGTGTGAAGAGAAAGGTTTGTATGGGTGCGCATATGCATACCTACAGTATTATCGGTTATCCCATAGCATGGATATTGGACGTTGAAGACCAAAAGTCTGTTTCCTCGTTATTTCTACAGTACAGACTACCTTCCCGGTGCTGAATGTTACCTCTTGGACCACTTCAGATGAGCGCGTACGCTACTGAGATATCCATGCGACTAACTTACATGGATGGTGGGAGAATGTTTATACCCAACTTGTCGAGCCCTTGTCGTCAAGATGGGGCATCAAGGAATCAACTATCCGCTTCCGCTAGAACATCATGTCCTCATCCGTCCTCATCCGTCCTCTCCCGCTCTTAATCCCTATTTCAGCTCTCTTCGTTCTTTACAATCCCACGGTCATTTCCGTAGTCTCTGCCCGAGTGCTCTTTTCTGAAACCTCGTTCCAGACGCACGACCGGGGCAAAAGAACCAACATCTTGGCCAGCTAAAGATAGCATCTGCACTCTGTGTGCGTGTGCGTGTGCGTGTGCGTGTGGTGTGGTGTGGTGTGGTATACTTACATATATCCTCTTTCTGTTGGCCTTGGAGACACTACCGCTGCTCCGGATTCCCTCAACGTTACCACAGACGACACTCGAAAACTCCGAGCTCTGACAAGCACGAAACTGCAAGGTCATCGAGAGCAGTGTTACCGAGTACTTGACATTCAATCGGTCATATTAAATACCCCGAGTGCATCACATGCGTCTTGATCCCTAGCTTGTGGATTCACACCTTCACTTATACGGGAATCTGACTATTACCTACTACTCACAACCACCTTCTCGGGGCCCTTGCCATTGCCATAAAAATCTCGAATCTTTTCTTTTATTTCCGCCCGCCAATACCCGAGTCCTGAGTTTGTTGGACTTTTGTGTTTCAAGGGGATACTTCACTCTCGGAGCGACTTTGGTGAGCGCTTCGGGGCCTAGGAGAACAAGACACGCCTGGATTCTGGCGAGCAGGGTACACCTTTCAAGGCAACTACCGGCGTTTTCAAACCACATCCTATTCAGGATATAGGAACAGCCCAATTTGGAGCTGACTTGTATAATTTACTATGTTGGGGCCTGGTCGGCCAAATCGCGGCACTCACGAAATGGCTTTCAGCATTAATACCCCACGACATACTCACTCAATACCGAACCCCTCATTTCGTAAGTCACCCCGGATTTTCTTACCATACTTCAACGTTACCTTGCCTTGCCTTGCCTTGCCTTGCTTTGCTTCACCTTGCCTGAGGGACCTTAGCTTGATCATCCTGGTTTTCAGCTGTTCGGCATATTCCTTTTCCCACGGTTTTACGCGTGATATATAAAACCCCCCTTGTTGATTTGTCTAGCGTCTTGCGTTCCTGCTCCTGTCATTATTTATTTGTTGCTTTTTTGTCTATTAATTACAGGTGGGAATGTCGTTGGGCACAGCATCCCAAAATGCTCTTTTCCCCAATGATGTAATCTCTCCAAGGGAGCTCAGCTAAGCTCACGACTCCACACTTTGGCAGCCGTCCATTTCTTTGTTTTCATACCTCTACCCCAAACATCACCAAGCTTTTCATGGCCGTCAATTCCTCTTGCTGAGCTGGGCAAGTTTTTGGCGAACCATTCCTTGTAAAGGGGCGCTAGCGCGGAAATTGAAAGAGCGAGAAGAAGAAGAAGAAGAAGAAGAACAGTCGCATCTTGAAGCTGGAAGGGAACAAACAAACACACATTTAAACCATGTACACGCCATTATAATGGCCGACGCTGACTCCAACCAATCCGCAGCCACGCACAATTCGCCGCGAACATGGCTCCTTACTTCGGCTCTCTCTCCCCTCTCCATCCGACTCATCCGGCTACTTTTAGCACACGGCGACTACGTTGTCGCATGTCTGCCCCCTTACGAAATCGACCATGAGGACCGCAGCGCCGAGTTCCGCGAGCTTGTCAACGAGTGCAAGAGCTTACGAAAGGATCGCGAAGGATGGAAGGATCGTATTCGCGGGATCCGATGTGACGGAGCCTCCATAGGGAGCTGCGGCGCTGCTGTCGCCGAAGCTGTCGAGGTCTTTGGGCGCATCGACATTTTGCTATGCTGCAAATCTGACGGTATGTTGGGGAGCTCTCCACAGCTCGCTTGGCAGGACCTTCTGTGTATGGGTTACTAATTGAATTACGCTATAAGCTGTTGTGGGAACGGTAGAAGAGCTCTCAACAACTCCCTTCACGCAGAACCTCGTTCGGGACCAATTCGAATCCGTCTTCTTCTCCCAGGTCAACTTTATCCGAGCTGCCCTCCCCCAGCTTCGGACTCAGCACACGGGGCACATTATTGTCCTAACCAGCACGGGTGGCCATATTGGCACCCCAGGCATGTCAATATATACGGCCGCTACCTGGGCCCTCGAGGGCTTTTGCGATTCACTCGCCTATGAAATAGCGCCCTTCAACATCAAAGTCACCATTGTCCAGCCGAACAAGGAGATTCTGTCCTTGACCAATCGCCTCACTTTCGCCCCTCAAATGCCCGCCTACGAACCTCCTGAGTCGGTCCCAAGTATCCGCGATATTCTCGCCAATGTTCTCAACGCTCATCCAGATACTGCTCTCCCTTATCCCGCCTCACCGGCTGACTACGGGCCTTCGCCCATGTCACCCGCCAGTACATCCATCGAACCAGAGGCTGTGCCTGGTGAAATTTTACATCGGTATCCAAAATTACCACCCGGCGCAGCAGACAAGCTTGTCATGGAGACCGTGCATGCCTTGTCAGCTATTGGGGGACATGAAAACCCTCCAGCGCGCCATATCGTTGGTCATGAAGCTGCTGTTGCGGTCAAGGAGAAGCTCAAGACTATCACAGAAGAGCTTGAAGATTTCGTGGAAGCCAGTTTATCTGTGGATACCTTTGAGAGTGAGTTGCAAGTAGAGGCAAGGGATAGAAGATTGTCGGAGCAGAGTCCAATCGGCCCACCTTCATCAGTTGGCTAAGAGTCAACATGGATGCTTATGAAACAGATTGATTTGCCTGTGTATGAATGACGGGGGACGAGCTGGCTACGAGAAGATTCAGATTGGCGACATGTCAGCTTGGAAGAGGTGGAAGGGATAATGTTAGAAGCCGAATCGCGATACCCAGACGCGCAGTATATTCTCGGCGGGCCGAGCTTTCGAGATACCACGAGTTTCTGTTGCTCACAATTGATAATAAAACACAACACTTTATATGAATTGTAATACCATCTTAGCTTCAATTTATTGATTCAACTATCTTTCTCCTGTATTGGATTGGATTGGTTGGTCGTCGTTGGTATGCGAATATCGGCACGCAAAAAGTCCACTCCGGTCATCGAGTCCCCACCATACCTAATTCAATCACCCATGTCAGGGCAGGCTACGTACAGCAGCTCCCTAGCCGCATGCGACAGACAGGTGTACGATACAGTCAATGGGAGCTCAGGGTTCGGTGAACAAGAGACGACATTGAAACGAAACACACTCAATTTCCTGGCGACTCGGACTCATCACGGCACTATAATGCGATTGCAGACCCACGTTCTCTACTAAAGACTGAATACCCAGAGACGCTTCTCACCAACGTCGACCGAAACACCAACCACGCTGCGCTGGCGGACATGTTGAGCAAACACCAGATGCTAGGATGAGCTTGGATCCTTTGGCCCCCGTCGCTCCCGCGAGGGTGAAGACGCTTCTACTTCCTCTGGGGCAGATTAAAGCAGACCGATTTGCGTCCTTTGTCGAGCGACTACACCAGCAACATGTTGTTCATCTCCGCGACATCAGCGCCGATGGACGGCCTAACAGGAGTGAGTGATGCCATCAGACACTAAAGGTGGCGCTGACACAGCTTGCGCAGATATGTTCTCGCCTTTAGCCTACCCAGACGGTGCTATAATATACAACCTCGTTACTCACGTTCCTCCTCCTTCGCATCTTGCGCTCACTCCCTTCGACTTATACCGAGAACCCCTTGCTATAATAGCCCTGGCTGACGGTACCGAGCTACACCAAAAGGGCTTCAACAAACGACAATCGATAAATGGCACGGGTCCGACAACGACAGAGAAGAATATCAGGGCTTTGTACCAGGAGCTTGAGGACCTGCGCGATTCGTATCCCAAGGCCCTGGTCCACCAGGTTCTGCTATTCGATTATGCCAACCCCCACGATACCGATATCCCAATGCCGGAGGGCCTCATCGATATTCCGCCTCCCGAGAACTGTACAGTCACCACCATCAGGACTGTCATGTGCGATATCTCCTCGCTCCTCCTTGCCGAGATGACGACATTGGCCAAATCGTTCGAGGCCATGACCAACATCGAGTCTCCTGTACCCTACTCTTCTACATCGAAACACACAAACGGCGGGTCATGGGGAGGCGAAGGGGGAGGCCTAAATGGTTTGTTGAGGAGGGGCTCGAGTATATCTTCCCGTCATTCTGTACGCTCTAATTCGGCGGGCGGGATTATGGATAAGGCGCAAGCCCGCATGTCGATGCCAGCAAATTCTCGTCCAGGACTCCATTCGAGCAACTCAACACCAGGATTAACATCGCCGCCTACAAGGAGCGGTTTGTCGAATCCTCCTCTTACTACAGGGCAAAGCCCCCCGATAAGTGAGGGGTCAACACCGGAACCAACTGCACCGCCAGAAACAATCGAGAGCTCTCGATCAGCTAGTCGCGATCGAGTATCAACACAGGGCTTTGGCTCTGGGGGGGCAAACGACCGTTGGAGACACAGAGTCAAAGGCCGAGCAGCGGTTGTCGTGGGTTCCATGTTCCTTCAGGCCGGACGATGGACCGACTCTATCAGGGAGCTTAGCGACGGTGCCATGGCTGCACGATCTGTCAACGACCATTTGTGGCATGGCAAAGCTTTGGAGCTCATTTTGGTGAACTTGTTCCTCCTCGGCTGGTCCAACATTGAGTTCCATGTTCCAACTGTACTCATCCAATTCCCGGACAAGCCAGCCCATAAGCAGACACCAGACCCAACTCCTGAAGATCCCGATCAGCCAAAACACCTCAGAAACCTGCAATGGCTACTGCCAGAACTTCTCGATCGTATCATTGCTCTTTATTCCCGAGTCTCATCGGACAGCCTCCCTCCCTTGCCCCTATCCGAAACCTTTATCCGCTTTTCCAAAATATTCTCGGCCCTTCATTTGTGCAATGGCTACCTTAACCAAGAATCTCTGGCGATGATAGTTACCGGCATCGTTCCTGACCAGCCATATGCCGCGCCACCACGGTTCTTTGTAACACCCTCCAGACAACAAATCGGAACGATGCTTTTCAAAGCATTCCCCGCAGGCCCCTCGGAGCTTCTCACGACTGCCGACCGGGCGTCCATTCTGAGCGGTATAGCAACTGTTCTAGGACCCTTGGGGCTTCATCGCAAGAAGGCCATGGTGATACGAGAGCTCGTGTCTGTGCTTATCGGCGGCCTCGTCGAAGCACGAACTCGAGGGGCTGCAGACATGGGTATTCATCCTGCGGCTGGACTGGTCTCGTTAACTTCGGAAGGGGGCGGGTTAACCAGTGGCGCCATGGCATTGGAGATTGGAGAATGCGATGTCGAACAGGGCATTGAGGCTCTAATGACCCTGCTTTGCAAATCATACGGCATTGTAGGTTTCGATTTGACCAGGAAGGCAGGCGTCAAAGGAAATCAAGATGTTGATGACTCGGACGAGGCCGTGGTTGCTAGGATACGCGGCCAGTCTGCAGCCCGCTTCTTTGGATTCCCGGACGTGAAGCTCAACATCTTGAGGGCCTGCATCAACTTCTCTGAGGCCTTGCCAGATTTTGATGGCGTGCTTCGGTTTTCGAGTGATCTCTTACGAACGGCTGGTTCAGGCGTTGCTCCAGGACCAAGACGAGAGGATGCATCGCCAATGATCATTCGGGATGAGCAGGTACGATTGGCTACCGGAATATCAAGAACTGCAAACCTAGTACAGCGGCTAGGCTATAGTGGCGTGGCAGCAGAGTATTGGGATGAGTTCTTTGTGAGAGGTATCAAGCTGGAGCCCTCACTAAACAGCAAAACGCCCGTGGCTCACTCGAGAAGCATTTTGCCTGGTGCTACAGCCAGCCGTGCATCTCAAGATGTCGATCCGTTCATCTACAACCCCTTTCTGAAGAAACCCGATGAGACAGTGACTCAGACGCTTGTGGCTGATGAATACGCTACGTTCAAAGTCACCCTGCAAAACCCCTACGACATTGAAGTGGATGTCGAGTCCATCCATCTAGCTGCCGAGGGCGTGGAGTTTGACGCTGTCAGGGAAGCAACAACGGTCGGGCCATATCGAACACAGGTGATACGGTTAAGAGGAAGAGCCAAGGAAGCAGGAACTGTGAAGGTTACGGGTGCTGTCATCAAGGTCCGAGGCTGCCGTGAGAGGCGATTCCCTGTCTTCTCCATGCCATGGACGCCTAAGCAAGAGCTCAAGCTGAAGGCCAAGGGCTTGGCTGCGCTCGAGGAAGCGGTGACGGATGTCAAGCCTTTTGCTCCAAAGCTTGAGACTGACACCTTGAGCCTTGCGGCAATCCAAGCACAGCCACTGATTGTGGTCAAGTCCACGACTCTTGCGCAATCTTCGATCATGATCCTTGAGGGTGAAAGGCAGGTATTTTCTGTGACATTGCAGAACCTTGCAGCGACACCAGTGGACTTTATGCTCTTCTCCTTTAAGGACTCGACGCAAGAACCGTTGCTGGCCGCGATCAACAGCAGAGATGCGACGCCCTCGGAGCTCTATGAATACGAGCTGGCATTGATGAAGAAGCAAGCGTTGCGGCTCCCTAGCAGCCAGCAGGCCCGCCACATTGCAGCTGGAGGAGAGACAACGTTCGAGTTTGAGATACTTGGTAAGGCTGGGCTGACATCAGCAACGGTTCAGGTCGACTACACACATCTGGGATGTTCTCAAGATGAGATGCCTGAGCAATTCTATACCCGACAGGTTTCTCTAGACCTGACAGTGACCGTCAATGCTAGCGTTGAGCTTGCAAGAATCGATGCGCTGCCAGTGCATGGCGAGATCCCACAGCCCTTGTGGGATCGACTGGGCAGCTCTTTCACAGCCAAGCCTGACGAATATTGCCTCTTGTCTGTGGATCTACGCAACGCTTGGCCGAGTCAGATGGTGGTGCAGCTGGAGAGCAATGATGGAATTGCCGTTGAAGAGGACATCCTGCCAGGCAACACAAGTCGTGTCATCCTGCCCGTCAAGAGGGTCTACCTGGAGGATCCCCACGCCACGATACCGATACTGAACCCTTCTCGAAACCGACAATTTGTGGTCAGCGCCAGCAAGATTTCACCAGAGATGGAGCGAGCGAATCGCGAGGCTTTCTGGTACAGGGAAAGGGTCCTGGGCTGTCTGAGAGCAACATGGAAGACGACGTCGCTACCCAAGAGGAGCGGCTCGATAGATCTGAGAAGCATCAGACTGACCCCGAGGATGATCGAGGCGATCAAAATCGACGAGGTTGAGATTGAAATCTCGGTCGAAGACGCTGATGGCAACGCAGCCGAAAAGGGCGTGGCGTACGTGGATGAGTTTATGCGACTCAAGTTGCGCGTCACAAACCGAACAGCTCAGACGATCCACCCTCTCGTCAGGATTCTACCTGCGCTCTGCCACAGACCTGCGAATATTGGCTTGGAGTTTACACGCAAGATCGCGTGGAACGGCACTCTACAACAGCTCGTCCCAGTGTTGAAAGGACGCGGAAGTGCAGAGGTTTCAGTTGGAATGACGGTGCTTTGTCGCGGCGAGTTTGAGGTTTCAGCATCTGTAGAAGAGGTACAGGTTTGGGATGGGCCTGGAACAGAGCCTACACGGGCGCGATCTGAGTCGCAGAGGATGATGGATGCGGCTTTGGGAGTGAAGGAGAGGAGGATTTGGCATGCAAGACGGCCTTGTCTGTTGATGACGAGGGATCGCAGGTAGAGAAGGGGGTGAGGCGGAGTTTTGCAAGGGATTAACGGGCTTGTATCTTGGCCTATACTAACTAGATAATGAGATGGAGGGCTTGTATCATGATGCAGTGTAGGTGTTTGGCGAGCAGAGACAGCGGTTGATGATTGAGCCAATGTAGCATAATCTCTCAGAGAGGCATATCATGTTGGAGAATGGCGTATCCATGAGTCCATCATGATCATGTTTATCATGACTACTGTACCTACTGTACCTACCTACCTACCCTGCAGTAGTGTCGAGATATAGATGCTCTAGAGGTGCTCTGATTTGTCGCCACTTTTAGGTGTTGAGCGCCCCCAAAATCTGCTCTATTCTGCTTTACTTTACTTTGCTCTACTCTACTCTACTTCTTCTCACCTCTTTAGTTTGGTTTGGGTTGTCCGATCACCTGATAGTACTATACGGTTTTCACTACCCGCAAGTGCGGTAACTTCAACGGCGTGTGGCTTTGTAACTAACGGGATTGCATACCGAGTCAGCTCCGGCTTGCAGCGGCAAACTCTGGGGGTTTTATATCAGAAGCAAGCTTTATCAGATTTTCTCTCCTATCTAACCCAGCTCTACGGGGTTCCCTTTTCTTCAATCACCCACTTTCCTATACTGAATATCATTCTTGATACGACACAAGAATGACGACAGGCCCAGAGCCCTCGGCGCCTTGGCCGAAGCGGATTCTCTTCATCGACGCCTATGACTCTTTCACCAACAACATCGTCTCGCTGCTGCGAACAATTCTCGGCGCGGAAATCTTTGTCATACGGATTGATCTCTCAGTAGTGGAAAAGGCAGACGACGATGACGCGCCCAACAAATGGACAGAGGCCGAGTTTCTCGAGAACCTGTCTCAATTTGACGCCGTCGTTTGCGGCCCCGGCCCCGGGTCTCCGCTCAACCCGGAGGATGTCGGCGCGTTCAATTTGCTGTGGAACCTCGCCGAACATGGCCAAGTGCCGGTTCTAGGTATCTGCCTTGGCTTCCAGAGTCTGCTTGCTGCGCACGGCGGGTGTGTGAGGCGGCTCAAGAGGGGGTTGCACGGTATGGTGAGGGAGATTGAGCATCAGGGAACGGACATCTTCTGTGGAGTGTCGTCCTTCAAAGCTACGCTGTATCACAGTCTGTGTGTGGATATTGGACAGTACGGCGATGGTTGGGGGGAAGAGAAGCGCTGGAGGCCGACGTCGGAGTTTTCGCCACTGGCTTGGGCGACAGAGATCAGGGAGGACGGTCGCAGGGAGCAGATCCTCCAGGGCGTGAGGCATCTCAAGAAGCCTCTCTGGGGTCTCCAGTATCACCCAGAGTCTGTGTGCACTGAAAAGACAGCGCACGGCGTGCTTATCAACTGGTTCCAGGCTGCGCTGCAGTGGAACAAGTGTCATGGACGAAGGGTGCAGGGGCCGCTGCTAGACATTCAGACGCTATCTCCGCCGAATCACCTGGAGTCTGCGGCTGCGCACAAGGAGCGATTGACGGGAGGGTGGTGGTCTACTCGGCAGGATTCGCTGGGGGACTTTGCGAGAGACGCTGAGTATGCGCATCGAACGATTGCTCTGCCGCAAGGCGTGGGTGTACCCGAGATTGTTGCGGCGCTAGGGCTTGCACAGGGAGAGTCTGTCATTCTTGACTCGTCGAGTTCAAGGACTGGAGATGCCTTGGCCTTGAACAGCATCGTTGCTCTCGAGGTTGAAACAACCCTGCGAGTCGAGTACAGCGTCTCCGACGGCCATGTTGCCATGCGACTGCCCGGTGCAGCTGGTGGTAAGGACCAGATCGAGAAGTTCAGTCTCGAAAACGGTACAGTCAATGCCTGGGAGATTATTTCCGACTTTTGGGAGACACGAAGCCATCCTCCAGGTTCTAATCAGTCAAAGTCGGCTTTCAAAGGTGGTTTCATGGGCTTCATCACCTACGAGATGGGATTATACGGTCTCGAAAAGAAGCTGGTTTCAGGCGATAGGGGGCATAAGAGGCCGGATATATGTCTGGCATGGGTGACCAAGAGTATCGTTTTGGATCACCGAGCTGGCGTTGCATATATTCAGCATTTGAAGGCGAGAGGATCGGGCGATTCTTGGCTTCAAGACATGACACAAAAGATCCAACAATCTGAAGCCTGGAAACCCTCAAGAACAAGCAGCAGCGTCAACGGACATGTTGATGGCAAGTCTCAGACATCAGAACGGAACAACCGAGTTATCATCACAACGCCACAGCCCGATAGATACGAGGAGCAAGTCCGAGTCTGTCAAGATTTCATTGCAGCAGGGGAGTCATACGAGCTCTGTCTCACATCACAAACGACAATGGCCAGGCCTCCCGTGCGAAACAACGCTCAAAGGGGGGGACGAGATGAGGGGAGCCCCTGGGTCATCTACCAAACCCTACGGAAACGACAGCCAGCTCCTTTTGGATCCTTTATTCGTCTCGGCGGCGCAACAATGCTGAGCAGTTCTCCCGAACGTTTCCTTCGCCATGACAGCAACGGCCTATGCTCAATGAGGCCAATGAAGGGTACAGTTCGCAAGTCAGAGGCTGTATCGACACTGGCCCAGGCTGAAAAGATTCTCTATGTACCCAAGGAGGTGGCAGAGAACCTCATGATTGTTGACCTCGTACGACACGACTTGCACGGCGTCTGCGGCGTTGGTCAGGTGACGGTCCCAGACTTGATGAAGGTTGAGGAATATGCGACTGTCTTTCAGATGATCACGGTTGTCAACGGTCAGCTCCCCGGACGCAACGGACATAAACCTCACGGCGCAAGACGAAGCAGCTTTGACTCCCACTGCCCTTACACGGGCTTGGATGCCCTCGCTGCGGCTCTACCCCCTGGAAGCATGACGGGAGCACCAAAGAAGCGGAGCTGTGAGCTCTTGCAGATCATCGAGGGCCAGCAGGAGCGAAGTCTGTACTCGGGTGTTGTGGGATACATCGACATCATGGGCGCAGGAGACTGGAGTGTCACGATCCGAACCATGTTCCGGTGGGACGATGAGGAAGCTCCGGCTGAGAAAGACGAGACGGAGCCCCGAGAAGTGTGGAGGATCGGAGCTGGCGGCGCGGTAACAATTCTCAGCACGCCCGAAGGTGAAAGGGACGAGATGTTTACAAAACTCGCCGGTCCGATGGGCGTGTTCAGAGACGCGGCGTAAGTGTTGCTCTTCAAAAAGAAGGCTAGAATGGATTGGGCTGTATTTTAGGGTGATGGGCGCAGATCTGACTTGGGACATGATACCTCAACGTACACATTGTCGGAGTTTTTGTTTTTGAGGATTCAACAGGATAGACGGACTGGACAGGAAGGCAAAGCATCCGAAAAGATAGGAGCAGGTGATTGATACATATCTCATAAAAAATAAGGTATACCATTGACGATCAACTATACCACCCCATTGTCGCCCTGAAACTAAAAGGACTTACTATTGCCAGTAACTGAAACTGATGTCGAAAACCCCCGCTGGATGCTCGTCTCTCTTGTGATCATACATGCGTTGTACAGACTTTATGCTAACGATTATCCCTCTCTTTCCTGAAACAGAACATGTTGCGCGCGCTTGCTTAAGGTGCCGTGTCTTATGCGACCCAATCTTGAGCGCGCCTCTAGAAATCTTGCTCCTCGTGGAAGAACATGCCAAAGCTGACGATAGTTCCATAGATCAAAAGGCCGCCGATTATGGACATGACCATGGCTTGAACCTCGATGAGTCCAGAATGCGCGAGAACAACAGGCAGAGCTACAAAACAGTCAGCAATCCGAGTAGCGACGAGCGATCTATTGGAGCGCAGGCTCTCGCCGGCCAGAAAGACGTACCAATTCCCATGACAACAAAGAAACCTGTAAAGAAGCGACCGAGATCTAGAACCGCAGCGCCCGAGCTCTCAACAAAGTCGTCGGGGTTGGCGCAGTGCCCGCAGATCCAGTTGGGAATGGGCGCAATGACATAGGTGGCAACGACGAGCAGAGGATAGTAGACCTTCCACAAGGCGCACGAGAGGATAACTAGGAGGAACCCGACGGCGAGGACAAAGGAGAGGGCGATGATGGTCTTGAGGCCGGCGGTCGGCATCTTGGGCGACGGTGTGGTGTTTATGCTGATTTGGGGGCGATGCCGGCGTCGAGATGGAACTGAACCCCTCGTGCGGTGGGGAGAAGCGTACAATAGGTTGTCGAGAGGAGAGGCGAGGGAGCAAAAAAGGTTCCTCCGGGTCGCGACGGAAGGGAATTCGTTGATGGTGGGCGAGTTACGCGGCTAGGCCAGGTTCCAAAGATGATGCTATCGCAGCTGTCAACAGGTACGTACTTTACCGCAGCGTGACGCAGAGCCGCACTGGACCTTGGTCGCGCTTCGGGAAAACCATCCTCCGCTATCTTATCACCCAGCCCTTAACTGGGAAGGCGGTGGGCTAACTTTCCCTGGTCAGCCCCGCAGGAGTGACCGGGGGATTGGCTCTTAGCGCCTCCCCGACCAGGCTACCTATGTAGGAAAAAAATTAGTAGACCTCACTTTTTTCTTCCTTGCCTCTCTTCATTCTCTCGACAACACCAAAACCAACACCATCGGAAAGTTCTCGTTTCTCGAGAACTTGCGATTACATTGCCGCAATGGCCTCCGATGAGATCATTTGGAATATCATCAATTTTTCCTTTTGCAGCTACAAGATAAAGTAAAAACTACTCCTCTTTTCCCCTCCAGTTTCGAGCATAGCGCTTGAATCTGGGTATTAAATCTTGCCCCGATACTAACTGCTTGATAGAACTGATAAGCAGCAGAACTTTTGCCGCAATGAGTACAACGCAACTGGGTTGTGCAATCGCCAGTCATGCCCGCTCGCCAACTCCCGCTATGCCACGGTTCGACGGCATCCAACCAAGGAGACCTTGTATTTGTACATGAAAACTATTGAGCGCGCACATCTTCCCTCCAAGATGTGGGAGCGCATCAAGCTTTCCAACAACTACAACAAGGCTCTCGAGCAGCTCGACGAACGCCTCTTGTACTGGCCAAACCACATGATTCATCGCTGCAAGCAGCGCCTAACCCGCCTGACTCAGGTCAATATCCGGGCGAGGAGAATAGCCGCTGAGGAGGAGCGCCTGGGTGAAAAGCTGGTTCCCAAGATGGCGCCCAAGATCAAACATCGTGAACAAGCTCGCGAGCGCAAGGCCGAGGCTGCTGCCAAGCTGGAGCGAACCATTGAGCGCGAGCTTGTTGAGCGTCTACGACAGGGTGCTTACGGTGACCAACCCCTCAACGTCAGCGAAGGCATCTGGAAGAAGGTTCTTAATGCTATGGAGCGCGATGGCGAGGGTCGGCGTGACAAGGATATGGACAAGGGTCTCAACGAGAAGGGTGAGGAGGTTGAGGACTGGAGTGACGAAGAGGAGGACGACAACCTCGAGAACCAGGTCGAGTACGTTTCCGACCTCGATGAGAGTGAGGAGGAGCTCGGCGACCTTGAGGACTGGCTCGGCAGCGACGACGAGGATGAGGAGGAAGAGGATGAGGACGAGGACGACAACGATGAGTCTGAAACCGAAAAGGCTGGCAGCAAGCGAAAGCGCGGACAGGCCATCAAGATCAAGAACAAGAAGCCCAGACAAGAGGAGAGGGAGAAGCTGACGCTCACCAACGAGTTGGCGTGGTAATCAACGGTCTAAAGAGTAAAGCCTCGGCGTTTGAGGAGTTGTGGAGGAAGGGGGAAAAAAGCAACAGAATGGGTTTTGGCTCTTTATGGAGAATACAATACGATGCCACGCCCGATGTTGCCAAGCGGATTTTGTTAGCTGTCTACGGACACCAAGAATAGACTGCTATTTACTAGTTGTGCTTGAAATTGATTTGTTTATGGTAGTGAATACCTTTCTACTTGAGTCCTATGATTGACTGACTGCCTAGACTAGGTATCTCATTGTCCAAGACCAAGTCCTAGCCTCTTACCCTGGAACCGCCCCGCATAAACTCGGCCGCATCCCATTTTAACTTGGGCAACTCTGAAACTCCCCAACCCACTCACCTCACACTTTCACATCGCCAACATCCCTGTAAACGTCACTCTCGTCTTTCTCCCCCCCTCTCGAAATCTGCCAGCGCCGACCCTTTACCAGTCGCAAACGACCGTTACTTTTCCAATACCACGACAGCAGCTGGCTGCGCCACCAACCTAGCCCCTTCGCCATACCGTCGCATTCACCAACACAAGCTCATCTGCCACCCAATCCGCCAGAGGGTACCGATACCGCGTCCGAGCCACGCAAGTCTTACAGCTTTGACTACATCATAGATGCGATATCCCACGATCCCAGCATTTACTTGAATGAGCGCATAAGACATAAATACACACCATGGCGTCCTGGTACTCCAACCTCGTCCAAAAGACATCCTCCCAAATCTCCTCTCTCCGCCAGAACCTCCTCTCTGGCGAGCAAGACGGCGACACAGAAGATGACACCCACGTCTGCCGCGTCCTTCGCGGTTACTACGCCGAAAAGGGCCGTCCCTTTCCCGCCTGGCTGCCTCCAGACCCCAAGGCCCCCTCCCAGCAGGTCGTTCAACCCGTCATGACGCCACAGGCAGGCCAGCGCTTCGGCGGACCAGGACAGCAGCAGCAGCAGCAGCAGCAGCAAGGCGGCGGCCTGAGCAGCCTGTGGGACAACAACGGCCCTCAACAGCAGCAACAGGCTCCGCAAAGCCTCAGGGCTGGAGGTGGACGCACACCTGCGTCGCTGCAGCCCGGCGGCGATGTAAACCGGCGACCTTTGCCGAGCCAGCAGCGCGGGGGAAGCTACCAGAACGCGGCGGGACCATTCGGTAGGCCCGAAACGGCGAGCGTGCCGCCTGGTGGTGCTGCGGGCGGTGGAGGTGGAGGATCTGCACAGGACAGGCTACGACAGAGGCTTTGGGGTGGTGGTGGATCACGAACGACGAGCCCACAAGCTGGAAGCCAAGGACCATTTCAACCTCCCGCTGGAGGAGGTGGCGGTGGAGGCGGAGGTGGAAGCTATGAAGACCGGTTTGCACCAGGAGGCATGTATGATCAGACTGGAGGTGGCGGGGGCGGAGCTCCTGGTGGACTGAGGAGAGGAGGGTTGCCCAGTGGACCGAGAGGATATAGATAAGGAAGAAGCGCAGAGAAGAAGGATGTATTCGTAGGGGAATGGAGAGCGATTAGGGGTCTGTTGGATGCCTGGCGTTTGCGCTTCTGCAAGGATAGAATGGCGTTGTAACCGGTAATAATGGAGCCTGTGCTTATTTGCAATCATGCCCGGGACAGCCAGAAGGTGGGATATCTTGCGTATTCATACTCTTGGATACGTGGAGTGAAATAAATCGCGATATTGTTCAGGTTACCAAAGCACCACAACTCCCTGCGAGATTAACTAAAACATCAAATCAAAAGCGTCCATAACATCATAAAAGTACATCGCAGAATTCCCTAACCAAAATGACCCAACTATTTCACCCTACGCTCTTATTTGTTCGGCATGCCGTCACCTTTTTGCGCGACAGTTTTCCTGGGAAGCACTTCTACCTCCTTACTCAGTAGTTTGCGCAGTTCAGGAGTAATCGTCTTCGGCTGTGGTGCAGGTGGCGCAGGTTCAGTAGCTTTGCCTTTGCCATCCTTTGAAGGGCCCGATTCTGTCGCTTCCGTAGAGCTAGGTGCGTTCTTTCGGGGCGCAGGAAAGTTTTGCTTCTTGTCGACTGCCTCAACGAGCCTCTGGAATCTCTTGAAAAGTGTCTCTGCGCGGGTGAGAGTCGCCTCAAGATCGATCGTGTTGGAAAGTTCATTGACTAGGTAGACAACGTTAGCTACACGCTTCATACGAGTAAGACAGGCAACCACTTACTATACTTGAGCACCTCATCAAAGTGCTGCAGATGCTCCATAATGACATCGCGGTGTCTCTCGAGGATTGCGAGTGCGACGAAAACATGGAAGTTTGCACTCATATAATCCGTCCACAAGCCCTCCCATAATCGAAGAACATCCAACCAAGCAAACTCGCGCTTATACCACACCAAGAGCATGCGGAAGAAGAAGAAAAAGTTGGTGCTGTCAGCCTTTTCTAGGTGGTTCCAGAGCGCCGGGTCCATGAATTGAACAAGCTGGTCTAATGTCAAGAGCTGGTTGCGCATACCGGATTGATCGCGCAGAAAGTTGCGTCCCATGCGTTCCATGAACTTCTGGAAACCCCAAAATGCAATGGCGTCGTCCTGGATCACAGCGTAGATGGGCGCCAACAGATCTGACATGCCCTGAACATAGCCGAGGTCTTTGTTGTACTCGTTATAAGTGAGGAGCATCTCTTTCAGCTGCTCGAGATGGACATTGGTGCCAACTTCGGCGAAGGGTGAGCTTGGGTCAGGATGAGGAATATCCTCGCCCATAAAGATGGGCACGTTGCGGTCCGTTCGGTGGACGTCCTTTTCTGTAGCAGTCATAATATGAGTATAATATTCAAGAGAGAAGGGTTGAGAGATGAAGAGCAACTTACCGATTCGTCCCTTTTGCTCACGCCACCACTCGCCCGTCTCGCCCTCACCTCCATCGCCGTCTAACCTCTCCCACCATGACAGCTTCAGCTTATAATACTGATCACGAAGAGACGCGATCTGTGCCTTTCTGTCATCGGCAGTACTGTACCATTCATAGACACCGAGTAGGAATAGCCAGGCTTCCTTTCGAACGCCGTCATCGGGATCCAGACCTCCATGGAAGATACGCTCCTTGACCTCGTCAATTGTGACCGACAGTCGTCCTGTTTGAGGGTCAAAAAAGGTCTTCCATTCCTTCATCGTCACTGTTCTTCGGCGCTCCTCAAGTGACAGATTACTGGCACCTTCTAGTAGTTCAAATTCTCCAACATCGGTGTCTTCAAGCTCCATCACATCGTGGGCCGACCATATCCTCTGTCTCCTGTCGCGATCGCTCTGCTCCTGTATGCCCATAGCCCAGCGAGCAAGATAGATTCTAGCGCTGTCAAACTCATCCTGCAGAGTCTGGACCTCGGGGTTTCTGAGGAGTCGCTTGACCTGGGGTGGCATATTGGGGTTCTCAACAAGGTCCTGGGCCGCTCTCCGCGTAAAGGTAGTCACTTTGCTAAACTTCTCCATGATGTTCCAGCCAGTCTCCTTTATTAGTTTGACGAAAGGGTCCATCTCAGCATCTCGGTTTGAAGGCCCTCCAGCGCCGCGAGGTTGCGCACCCAAGGAGCTATCCTGACGGCCGATCTGCGACGCGCTCGACGTAAGCTTATGGCCAAAAGCCTCACTGTCCTCTTTGCTAGGTTCGACTAAGTAGATGTTGGGCTCAGCACCAGACCGCTCGATCTTAACGTAGCGTCGCAGCCATTTAACAACCTCATCGCCACCCCAGAACATCTGGCCTGATTCACCAAAGGGGTCGAAAGTGTCGCGGGCGAGCTTCTTCTTTTGGAGTATTGTGCTCTGACATTCATTGTCGTGGAAGAATAAAGCAGGGAAGCTATCACCCGCACGGGAGTTGATGATAACAGAACCATACCACCAGCCAAGGCTCGGAGGACGGACGAGAAGCGAGTAGACGGCGCTCACGGGAATCGCAAAGGCATATCCGCCAACCGATCCGACGTGGCTCGTAACGGTCGGGGGTGGAGGCACAAGATAAGACTGTTTCGGGGGCGAGTCGCCATCACAGAGGTCAACCTTGACGTAGATGCTAGCAGAGTCGCCCAGCGCAGACTCGGGAATCCAGGCAAGGAGCAGGTCCGAAGAAGCAATATTTGTCGTTTCATGGGATGAAGATGAAGAGGGGCGCTCGTCGTGGTGGCCTTTTTGCTGGAGGAGTGCGACGTAACCAGGGATATTATCCTTTGAAGAAGGCGTTGGGTGGACATAGACCTGTGATGATCAGTCATCGTTCGAGTATATATGTATATAGATGCCTATACAAGCGCAGTGTCTCGACTCAGGTACTCACCTTGCTTTTTGAAAAGAGAAGTTTTACACCCTTGCCAGTCTCGGAGTTTCTGACGGTGTTGTATTCGCCCTCCTCATCATCGCTCAGCGCATAGAAGCTGTTTGATGGCGACGTGGATCGTCGCGGAGGCTGTGGCGGCGGCGCATCAGCTGCCCCGGAATCCTGCTGAGACATGATGAGAAGGAGTGAGCTCAAGCCCAGGTTGCTGCTTCTCTCTGCGGTCTATTTACTCGATAGTTACTTAAAAGTTCAAAGTCAAGGTCTGGTATGTGAAGGAGTAAAAGTGTTTAATAAATGGTCACGATGTGAAAGTTTGGTGGTGGCATGTGAGTGAGTGAATGCAAGCAAGAAGAGGCAGCTGTGTCTTGCCCAAACTGTCACGGATGACGACGTGCCCCGCCACAGGAGCTCCCCACCCATATTACATGGTGACGACTAGGGTACCTAGCTAAATGGTGCCATTGCTGCGGGGGAACAGGTACCGGTGCCTACACGGCTTAACAGCATCCTCTGGATGATGTACCGTGACCGCAGTTATAGGCCGGAAAGGTACTTGACCTCGCTGACGAGCGTCGTCGCTGACCTACGGAAGAAGTCTGAATGCCTTCATTGACCACGTATGAGGGACACGTATTATCCACGTTGACAACCAAGATGAATAACTTGTGCTATGAGTCAATCGGATAACCCCCTTATTTCTAGGGTCATGTAGAGAGCTGTGGCGGATTATTCTAGATAGCTATGGCTGCATCTTATTCTCATACTTTTTCATCCGAGATACAAAATGCTAAACATCGTCCAAAGGTTTGTTCTCTTGGATACTTATTAATTGTGGGACTCAAAGTGCGCGACACAAGTCTTGGACTAAATACATGGTACATGAATCCCTTGTCCACACACATATATATATTATTCATACTCGTCAACTGCATTACCTGTCGACTCCCTTTATATTAACATTCTATCGCTTGCACGAAACTGCAGCCACCGGTCAAAGGCGAATGAGCCGAGACAGCCAGGCTCTTCAAGAGTAAAAGTCATACTGCTCATTCTCGGATGCTCATAACTCCTTCATACTTCTTCAACCAGAAAACCAGTCTGGAACTCGGACTCAACGGCTGTCTCAGGGTCGGTCCAGTTCACTGGCTTGTGAAGTCGGAGCAAGCACAGGAAGTAGTCCTCGAGGATGCACAGATTAAGAAGAAAATCGTTGCAGTTCCAGGCGATAGCGCAGACCATGGCGCCAGCCACGGCGTCGAGGATGAAATGGTTTGCTGTCGCGACGATGGCAGTCAGGATAAGGGCCGGGTATGACATGCCGACAACAACAATCAACATTCGCTTCCAGGAGGAGGATCGGAGGCCGGCAATGGGAATAGTAGCAACGGTGAGGCCGACCAGGAGAGAGTAGCCAAAGTGCAGCGAAGGCATAGCAGCTGTACGTTTGGTCAGCAGAGCTCAGTGCGATGTACCCATGACTTACCATATTGGTTACAAAATCGATTGGTTGTCCAGACGCTGCTCTCGCCCGTACCGCTGTGGACGCTGTCGACAAAACCAAAGCTCTTGGCCTCCTCAGCATCCGGCCCCTGGTATTGAGGATCGCTCAGCAGGCGAGGCGGCATGCAAGGCCAGCTTGTGAAAACAACAAAGGCAACGAGGTTGCACATGGCCATGGTTCGCCGACGGGCCTCGTAGAGAGCAGGTCCAGCAGATATGGTATCAATATCTGAGCGCACACGACCAGTGGCATAGCGGCGGTTCCGAGTGGTGGTGAAGTAGTAGAGCACTACGAGGAAGGTGATGGTACCCGGAATGTGAATGAAAGAATAAATGCGGTTGATCCAGTGGAGGAGAGCAGGGCGCTGGAGGAACCATTTCTGAAAGCCCACCTCCCAAAAGATGTGAAGACGCTGCTCGAGATGGATGATCTTGAGGGCGTGTCTGCGGGCCACATCGACGGTCGTCTCATCCAGTGTCAGCGCGGTGATGGCGCGACCAACCTGGTAGACAAAGTAGATGAGGAACCAGTACCAGCACTCGACGAGAAAGGGCAGCTTCTTGAGAAGACGGCTCAGGAGACGATCTTCAAATACGTGAGTGTTTGGTGTAGAGACGATGCGCTTGTAGCCGAACATCTGTAGCTTGCGACGGCGCAAGCCTGGCTGGGCACGGGTCTCCAGGCCAGGGGAGCTCCGACCGCTCAGGAGGCCATCACTAGAGTCTCTCTTTGGTAGGTCATCAGATCGCTTATAGCTGCTGGGGCTGGCAAGGCCTGACTTGTTTGTCCAGAAGTTGTAGTCTCTACTTCGGTTGAAGTAGGCACCTCCGAAGAGAAGGGTCACCACGATGAGAGGCTCAAGAAAGGAACCAGCTCCCATCTTTGCGGGAGGTTGCGCTGTACGCAGATAGATGTTTTATATATGCTGCCGTGCGTATGCTGCCGGTTTGTTGGAGTGCAAGATGCAAGGCACCTAGGTACCTAGGTAGGTGATGGATGGAAGTTGTGGAAGGTAGGGGAATCGATAGGGCGAGACTCGAGCGAGCTACTACGGGAAAGGGGCCCAAACAAACAGAACAATAGAAATAAAACAAATGGGTATTATGCGAATCACTATACTTCTCTCAATAGAAAGAAGAGAGGAGGGGGAAAACGCAGGGGACAGAGGTGGGTTTTGATGATGGAGGTGTGACAAGACGGAATGCTCGGGGTTGATGAACTTGATACTGTAATTCATTATTCGGCTGCCTACTGTAACTAACTTGTAGCTACATAGGCCAGGCAGGTACCTACATACCCAGGAGAGGGCCTCAGGGTCATGACCCATTCAACCACACAAGCATGTACCCGGAGTTAATGCCCAGGTAGTCTAGATACTGACGCTGGCTGGCACTGACACTGAGGGCCCTAGAGCCTCTTCCTGAAGGTCTAAGTCGTCCGTAGCACTTAGACAAGCCACAAACAGGGAACACGCCCAGCCCTGTTGCCGGATGCCGGCTTCGTAGGAGGAGCTCGACCAATGATAGCACCCAGAGGAAAAAACAGCCCGAGCGAGCTAGACAGGGGATAACTAAGGCGATGCCTCGGCCACTACCGCATTTACACCAGCTCAACCTGTTATGGAAAGGGACGCAACGGCTCAGCCACGACCTACGAAGATAACCAGGAAGGCAATAAGATGAAAAATACGAAAATATGCGTTGACTATCTTATAGGCTATACGGTTAATTAAAAAAAAATTAAAAAAAAGGATGAGACTAGAGTGTATGTAAGTAAGTCTCTGTGTTTTTCTTTTCTCCTGAGGGACGTGTGCCCCCCCTAGATGATGATTAGCATGTGTACAACCTATTATATTGCACCAATTAGACAAGGGTATTTAAGTTTATAAGTTGTGTATGTATGTATAAGATAACTATCTATAAATTACTTTCTTTTGTTTATTTCTCCAATGCTGAAATAATTAACATCATGCTGTACTAACCCTTACCAATACACAATGTACTCTATAGTGTGTTTGCGGCAAACTCGCTTGAGCTGGCTGGACTTTAGTTCTGGTGATAGCTCATCCTGCTGGCCAGACCTCCCAAAATCAACCTAGCGGAGGGCTATGCCAGCCAAAAGGATCGTGCAAGTCCATGTTAGCTGCTCGTATGGAAATAGTTAATCTCCCCCTCGCACGACTGGTGTAGACATGAACATGATCATGATGTTGTTTGTCCGTGCCCTTCGACCATCATCATCCGACTACCAAGTGTCGTTTTGAGCTGAAACTCGCTTCCTCCGACACCTGTTCCGCAGATTCCGACGACATGTTCTTATGACAAGCTGGTTTGCGGTTAGCGGAGGCACAGGTGACAAGTCACTCCAGGCACGTATCAAAAACTCCGCCTTGCCCTCCCGGTCTCCGACCTTAAACCTCCGGGTCTTCCGGAAACCCGTCCATGAACACCAACACTTGCCTGTCGCGTGATCGATTTGGGCTTATATATAACGAGAAGAGAAACACCTGTTTCAGCTCCAGTTTATCAATATCACTTTTTTTTTTTGCTCTAACCATCTGAACATTGGAGGCTTCATCTGTTTGACTGAAATCATGGTTTCTTATTGGTCTTGTGCCGGACGTCATGATTCTATACAGAGTAGAGAAATAATTCATTAATAATACTACTAACACGGGAAACAATGCGCTAACGTTGGTTGATGCTACCCAAACAGGCATCTGCCGGACAAGGGTGTGCTCTGCCGATTTCCGACATGGACGACACAGCCAAACACTGTTGCTGTTAGTTTGCAGCAGACATATCCAGTATTAAATCTTCCAGACAAACATCTGTACAAAAATGGTAAGTAATACCTAGACAAACGATCTTCATTACTCGATCCCAGTCACTCATGCACTGGGATTACTGATGCATCCAGCCAATGTCAAAACACACAAATATCTTGGCTCGGCCACCTCCAAAACCCCGAGTCTTATACATAACCCATCAGGTAAATCTCTCCGAGGCATCCGGCACATACCTTTCTTGGCATGAGCTGCTGTTTAGGTAGTTGTGACTTTGTGTACACAGTAAATTATAGCTGACCATTAAACCAAGTAGGTAGTGCTGGGTGCCACCAAATTCAACTCTTTGCTCTAGTATGCCAGCCTCCAGTACTACACACAATAAATGACCTCCTCGTCTTCTATTCCATCCTCGAGGGGATCTATCCCAACGCCCAGCCCCATTGTCACATATCTGGCCGCCCATCTATATAAGTCGTACACCTTGTTCATGTCGTCTGCCTTTTACCCGCCCCTTGTTCTATATTCACACACATCATCTATGCCAAGCTCTTCTCCCTCAAAATGGTGCTCAGCTCTTTTAGCTTGACTGGTTTCGAGAGAAACACGTCTACACCACTTGCATAAGCATCCTGCTGCGCACTCGCAGATGCCAAGCCTGTTAAAGCAAAGATGGCCACCGGCTCACAGTCTTTATCGTGTTCAAACGCCCGTATGCGTTTCGTAGCCTCGATTCCGTCCATTCTAGGCATGCTGATATCCATGAGGATGCAGCTAAATAAATTCGGATTCTCTTGAAACCGTTCCAAGGCCTCCAGGCCGTCCGCAGCTGTGATGTACTTGCTGCCGAGCTTCTTCATATAGGCACACAACACCGAGAGGTTGATAGGGTTATCGTCGACAAGTAAGAAACTCTTAGGTCCATTTGTTGAAGCTTGTACCTCCTGTTGTACCTCCTGTTGTTGTTGCTTCTCATGAGACGAATGTGGGGAATGATCTCGTCTCATAGATCCTAGACCTAGACCTGGCGGCGTTGCTTTGTCCTCAGAAACATCGACCCCGATATTGTTTCCAGTCGAGCGCCTTTTCGTCTCGTTGGGTCCATGATTCAAAGGATCTCCATCGGCCTTTGTTGGCACAGCTGGTGATGAGGCCTGCAAATCTCCCCATCGACGGAATGCTATGTGGAGAATTCTGGCAAGCTTGTGCGGACCGATACTGCAATTATATGTTAGTAAAGATTAATGCCTTTCAAGTATAAAGTAGAACCTACGGCTGGGAAACAAACTCGTACACTCGTTGTTCCTTGAATGTCTTGTTCTCAGATGATCGCCTATGCGCCGTCATGGCGTTGGCGCACACAACAACCACAGGAGATCTGATCAGCTCTTCGCTGCTCAGGACCGGATCCTTGATCGCCATCTCGTTGCACAAGACCAAATCCGGCGCCACATCTTGATACGAATCCTCGCAAACTACGTCCATCTCCAGCCATCGGTGACACATTGTCCGCATAGCATACATGGGAATGCCTCTTCCGGTCTTTGATTCGATCTCATCCTCGGAGGGGAATCCAATCAGCCTCACTCGTAGCCCTTTCAAGCGCTTCGTCTCTTCGTCGACCTCATTCTTCTCCAGTCCTTGCTCTCCACCACCTTCATCAACATCGCTGGTTCGGGTCAATGGCAATGTCACGGTTGCCGTCGTACCCACGTTGGCCTTGCTCTCAATCGAGATCTTACCGCCCATGGACGCCACGATCTTTTTGACCAGGCTCAAGCCCAGTCCAGTTCCGTGCGAGAGGTGATTCTCCTGTGAAAAGGGTTTGAAGAGGTCGTTACGGAGGAAGTCTGGAGAAATTCCTTGACCCGTGTCTGTGACTGAAATGCGGACCACGCATTTGTTACTGTCGACGTTATTTGAGGATAGGGACTTTTGAGAGAGCGAGACCGTAATCGTGCCGTTTCGTGTATATTTCAGCGCGTTTCCAAATAGATTCATCACCACACGGCGAAGCGCGCCAGCTGCCACATGGAATCGATACGGCACATAGGGGTCAATATCGAGAAATATGGCGACTTGATCTTCGTGTCCAAGGGGTACCTCGTACTCTGTAGACTTCTGTGGCTGGCGGCCGGTCAAGTCTCTCGAGCCGGGAGATTGCGCATCTTCGACATCCGGATGTTGGCTTCGATTGTTTGCCTGCCAGGCCCCAACTACTACCTCGCGCCTATAAAAATGACCAGCAAATACACTGTCCATGACCTCTTCAACCAGAGCATCAAGTCTGACCGATGAGGTAGCAACGCTAGCTGCGATAGTTGCAGCAGCATCAGACACAACGGAGCGTTTCCGTGCACGACGCTCTCGTTTGCGATGAACTGTAGCTTGATTGACCTTGGAGAAGTAGAGCAGATGGTCGATTGTCTCAGAAAGTGTCCGGCCGCAGGTTTCGAGGGTGCGCAAAAGATTCCCCTGAAAGACGTCCAGTTGAGTATCAGCAAGCAGCTCAGCTGCAAACATCACTCCATGTAGAGGTGTACGAAGTTCGTGAGATAAAGACCCGAGCACATCTGACTGTGCCTTGTTGACAAGAAAGCCTCGAGTCGCTGGGCTTTCGACATGGCTAGCATACCAAATGCTCTTAGGTAGCTTAGCTCGCCTTGTACGGTAAAAGCTCTCGTGGGTGTCAACGTGTAAGCAAACCCTCCTGCCAGCCAACGATCCCTCTTGGGATCCCAAACAGGTACGAAGGCCACGCTTCGAGAACCAGGAAATATCGCGGCTATCAAAGGCCCTTCTGAAGCCCTTGACCAAGGACGCTGCTTGCTATGGGGCATTGTTTTGGCCAAAGTTTCGGCATCAAGGTCTTGCTTGAGGATGGGGTTAGAAAGATCTTCCTCGGATGAGCCACACGATAAAAGTCCGCCATCCTCGTCAAAATTGAAGATTTTCCCTGTCGGGTATCGTCTCAGGAGTGCCGCAAGTAGTCTCGTCGGCACGGCATGGAGGTTGGAGCTAACATCCAAATTGATACTCGACGAAGCGGAAGTAGCGAAGCCAAGAACACCACACCACGAGCTTTCCTCTAGGTCGTGAGTTTGATACGTAGCCTCGTCACTGCTTGAAGAAGATTCAGGCCCGGATGGGGTGTCGTCTTGCTGAAGCATTGCATCGGTAGCTGACGCTTCAGAATTAGCATCCAGGAAGACGACGCCCTCGATTTCGATTCCTTCACGGATTAGATTAGCTGCCCGAGAGAAAATCTTGGCCATGGCTCTCTCTTTCAAGTTTGCGTCAGATTCTTGAACTGACGTGCTCGGCGATGTAGTGCTGGCCGTATCAGCATCCCCAGTGCCTCCGGAGTCAATGACTGTCGTTTCGCTTGCGATGTTGGGCTGTGTCGGCGCATGGATGGGCGACGTTTTCTGAAGACCAAGTCCTCTGAATCGCTGCAGGGCCTGTTGCTCAGAATTCAAGGCACCCTCCCTGGACGCATCGTCGTGGAAAGCTGGGGAACTAGGGGCAGCCCGCCAGCCCGCCATGGTCGATTCTTTCTCGACAAAAGAGCCAATTCCTCTCGTCATTCGTACGCTTCGTCTGTAAGCATCGCCCACGCTTTTCGACTGCAGATAATCCATGATATTGGACGAGATCTCCCGTAGCGCATGAGTGTCGCTATTGCTCCAGTCATCTGCTGCTTTGGGCTGGGGGTCGACCACGCAATAAACACCAATGTCGATGCCGTTGGGAGCTCGAATAGGAACGGCAGCGTAGAATCGAGCAGGACATTCTGCTAGTGGATGCGGGATTTTGGAAAGGCGGGCATCGGCCGTGAGGTCTGGTATCAGTGTGAGGGGCAATTCCTCGTCCGAGGTAGGGGAATTCTTCGTTTGCGCCATCAGAGCACGGTCACAGACTGAGAGCTGCCGTGGGAACGTTCCAGGATATAGCCAGAGCTCTCCATGGTCGTTTTTCGGTCTGATTGGACCTGGAGAGAGGGGTGACCGCTTTGTCGTCTCGGCGACAATGTACTGATGATTGCGATCGAACAGAGAAATCAAGGCGCGATCAGTGCCGGTTCTCCAGAGACCCAGCTGCGCGATAGAGGCAAGGACGGTGTCTCTCGAGGATGGTGGTTGTTTGTTGGAAACATCTGTGTGATCCATAGGCGTATTTTGGTCGAAAGAGACACCTTCGCTCGGGGAGTCTGTAATGTCGTTGAGCAACGACGCTCCATATCTACAAGACTTTGTAAGTACAACGCGAGAGAGATGTGAAGGCCTACTACATGCAAGCATGGAGAGACAGCAGAGGAACAAACTTGAATGATTCCCGCTCACGAGCTGGTTCTGAGACCTGCTTGTGTGCACGACACGAAGTCATCTTGGAGATTGCGTTGCGGTCCTGGCCAGGACCTCACCCAGACTGAGGTCAACCTCAACTAATGGCGGCAATAGTGAAAAGAAAAACCAGCCGTGAGTGGATTTGAATCAATGCGCTTTCTGGTCAACAGCTTCGGTCCCAGTCTTGGGTGGCGACCTCGAGCGGGATATGGATGATGCTAGCTACAGCACGCACTGCGATCCTGTAGTCGCACGTCTACTACAAGAAAACAATGGGATACTGTGCACCAGAATGCCTCAAATCTTCCAGAAACAAGCCAATTACGTGTAGTCTCGAGTGAAAATCTCCAAAGCGTGTGCATATATAGTAGCACGCGAATCCTGCGTCAACAAACAGAGAGGTCAAGTTAGCCCCATGAAATCGCGTCCTTGCAGAGTAGCTACCTAGTTTTCGAAAAGCTACATAACGCTAACTTGTGCCGTTTTCGCAAAGGATTTTTCATGCTCCGGTCGGGTTGACAAATCTCAGGGCCTCGAACAGCCGAGAGTTCTAGACCGGAGGATGAAGGGGCGGGAGATGGGAAGAAGGGTGTTTAGTTGGGTCGGAGAGAAACAGATAACATTTCCGTGGGCTCTAGACTTCCTTCGGCCTTGAGTAAACTGTTGACGAGGAACCAACGTTGGTCCCCTCATGACCAATACACACTACAGTGCTACATGCACATATTCATAATGACTCTTGATGCCCAACTCCTTGATATTGTCGTCAACCTGGTATCCAAGTGGAGGCAAGGGGGGGATCTATCACCACTAAACAGCGACATCATGATGTAATCCGCTGACATTCTACCTCGCGTAAATCAGCAAGCAGCATAATTCAAAATCAAAGCAACTTGGTATAAACGCCAGGGATAATCTACTGTAGGTGCAGCATAGCAATAACCCTCCCTTCAGGTTCTTCATCTGCAACGCCATCCAATGCATTAGCCATCAGCCTAGTTGACCCAAGATAGCACTGTGCTGTTTCCTTAATCGTCCTTAAACGCCTTCTTCAAATCCAAATCCCCAATTAATTATACATTTCATCGGCTCCCACCATACGCCCGAGGATCAGGCTCTGAATTACCAGCTCATCGTCCAGTACACGGATGTTGTCGATCGTAGACTGAGCTACCGCCGACTTCCGGCGCTTCTTATTGCCGGTAATTTCCCCAGGCGCTAGAACCGCCTCGACCGTCCCCGTACCTTTGTCCAGGTACAACCAGTCGAAAGGATTCCCCGCCTTCTGATGTTCAAGTAAGACCTCCCGCGCTTGCTGCGTTGAGAAGACACGCGAGATCGATGGGCCCAGGACGGTAGCAAGGAAGATGTAGGGCTCCTTGGCTTCGTTGCGTGATTTCTTCGAGTCGACCACAACGAGGACTCGTTGTCCGTCGAGGAGCCGCGGCCGTTGCTGAATAACATCAGCTAACCTCGCATCGACCGCCGAGTACGGCGTCAATATTCTCGACCGAATTGCGTTGCCAAGTACAGATGATGCCCCGGCACAAAGCATATATGGTTCCCAGTCCACAATAGCGCCCTTGTTCAAACATGCCGTGATCCATTGGTGAGCCAAGCAGGGGAGTCCCAGCGCCAAAGCCTGCATGTACTTGACCTTGCGCGAATGACTGTCTGCAATGAGCGCCGTGAATCCACCATCACAACTCGGTTTCGTGAGCTTCAGTGCATCTTGCTCATCCATCACCGGGCTAGTGGTGTTCATGATCGATGAAGGCTCAAATATGTCCTGAAATCCCTCGGTGAGTATTGTACCTCCTGACTGTGCAATCTTTGTCTCCAGCTTCTTGCGCTCCTGTGGCTTGACTTCATTTTGAAAGGAAATGGCAAATACCATACCCTCAAACAACCGCCCCGTCCGATGTATCGGGCCAAAGCTCTGTCTGAAGGATCTGCTAGATTTAGTATGCACTATACTCCTTTCAAGCACGCTTGCGGCCGGTGAGTCGTGCAGTTCATCAGTGGACTCCGAGTCGAGGCGTGGAAACCGTTTGGATACTCTTGTCTGTCGTGCTGCTTGCTGGGGTGAAACAGAGTTCATACCTGCTCGAGTTTTTCGCTGGCGAAAGTTTCGGGCGCCTCCTGGGGATGGAAGAGTCACCGATTCTGGCCGTTCGGAAACTGGTGACTCTAGAGTTCCAGGTGTCGTTTTCGTAGAACGTACTGGTGTTGTTGAGAGAACACTCAAACTCGATGACGTTGGTGGGATCTGAGTAGTCGAGCGATTGGGCACTGGAGTCACAGGGGTAATCTCAGCTCGATCGCTCCGGCGTGAACGAGTAGTCATTGGCGGTGGGAGGTCTGCATAGGTATCCCGCGTGTTCTTCCTGGACCGTGAGGTTGGCTTGGTCTCGCTCGTAGCATTTGTCTCTTGAAGTGATACCAACTCCTGCTCCACCTCTTCTTCAATCATCGAAACTGCAACCACCTTGTGCGGATGCGACGACATAGTAGTAGGCTTTGGTTCTAGCTCACCCATCAAACCGTCCGAGTTGGAAGAGCTAAGGAAGGGGTTTCTACGCTTCTGCCGGACTACACGACCATATGTCCTCGTGGTCCGTTTTCGTGGTGGGGGTAAAGATGACGGCTCGGAATGCTCGTCGACTCCCCCTGAAAAATCCCCATCTTCAACTCTAAGCGTGGGGAGCTCAGGCTCAGAGGGTGGTGGATGTTCAGGTGGTGCTGTAGGTGGAAGAGAGGGTGCAGGGCTGGTTGCGGGTATCATGTCTTCATCAACCACGACCTTTTCAGCGTCCGCCAAGACCAATTCTCCGTCGTGGTCAACCTCATGATTTTCAGACGCACTGTTCCGAGGAGTGGCTTTGGTCGATGCAACAGGCAGCGTTTCGTTTGAAGCCACTACCCCTTTCTGGGAGTCATCCACAAGAGCGGGTAGTTCTTGTCCCTTGCTAGCCTCTGTGTCTATCTTGTGTGGCACCGGAGTCACGTCAGTGTCTTTCGTCGCTGACGTCTTCCTTTTCTTCCGCGATGGGTGTTCTACAGAATCACGCCGGATCTTTGGTGTGAAACTCACTCGACCCATCTCTTCCGCAGCCTTGGCCTTTTTCCGTTCAATCTTCCTTTTCCTCTCCAGCCGTCGGATGGCATCGTCAGAATCGTCATCAGAGTTCACAGGCATGACAGTGCCCTCTATTGTCTTCCTCTCTTGCGATTCCTTCATCGGTTCGTAATGCGCCATTGGCTCAGTAGTGCTTGATAACCTGGGTTGCTGCGCTCGTGGGGTAGGGTCTGAGGATGGAGGCGACTCAGGGATCATGTCACCGCCCATAGATCTATTATTCAGGGGTGTTTGTGCTCTGGCGGCGTCTCCATCCTTCCCTCGTAACGATGTCGCGGGTATCTCGTGTAGGCGTTGGGGACTCGACGTACGGATATCAGTAGGTGAGGAAACATTGGCTCGATTCTTCAAGGGTGATGTTTCAATGATATTTGGCGAGATGGTATTGAAGTGATTCGGTGAGGGCCGTGAGGATGTTGGGCTGATATGTTTGATGGCTGAGGAAAACTGCGTCTGGCCGAACAATTGGCTTCCAGCCAGAGGGGCAGTGATGCTGGGCTTCGCAGAAAAAGGATTCCTGGAGACAGCAGGTGTCTCAGGGGCGGCGCCATTAGGTCGGGATGGAGTTTGGCCTGTATTTAGTTGCGAAGTCCCATCGGGCAGCCTCCATTCACCTCTAGTATTTTCGAAGCCTGCATCCTCGGAGACTTGGGACGAAGGTCGACCTAGCTCGCTAATATTGGCAAAATTGACGGCACCTGCGTCATCATCTTGAAGAGTTCGAGGTTCGAGCGATGCAGACTGAGTATCACCATTGATAGGACTTGAGGGCACGATATCACAGTATTCACTATAGTCACGATCGACATTGACTTGTGTCGGGGTTTGCTGAGAAAAGTCCATCTTTCGCAGGGCAGCTGCAGCGCTGGTCGGCGGCTTGGTGCTCTCGATCAGTGGATTGAGTGCATTATTCTGCACCGACTGTGGCTGCACACTTTCATGACGCGTTGGGAGGATGTCGGGGTTTGAGGGTTTATCGGATGTATCGAGTGCTCGAGTTTTCGGGCTTCTGTTGCCGGTCGGGTTGACGTGATTCTCCTGGTCCTGGCCAACGCCATCGAGAGCGCCCGCCTTGAGAGATGCACATTGCTTTTTGGAGTGTGTCAGTGCCACCCTAGTCCTGGCCCAGTGCGGCGGATCATCATTCTTGGTAGTGGGGCCTACTGAACGCGCTGTGTCCGGCAACGCGTCGTGAGAAGTAGAGACCTCTGCCGTCCCTTTTTCAACAATGGTTGGGACTGATGATGGCACGACTACTTCACTTTTTGGCGAAGGCATCTGTTTGGGAGTCGACATTCCGGCCTTCGAAGATGATACGAAGTTTGGCGGCGAGCTACTGAGCTATATGAAGACATGACAGTGTTAGTGCACCATGATTTCAAGTGCGCGAATCCCAGTGCAAGCTTGAGCAATTACACTGGTTACGTACCATCGCACCTCCAAACTCAGCCCTGTAGGCATCAAGAATGGCCTGGCTGTCCTGCGACTCATTGCTGCCTGACTGAGCCAGCATCTGGGAGTTTGTCATTGTGGTGAACTGCGCATCTTCAAACGGGAACCGACGTGAGAAGGCAACTTGCAGAGTAGAGGTTAAAAGGGAGAAATTAACTGAGTAATGTGCGGCTAAATCGAAAAATGAATCGACCGAATTAGAGCAAACAAAGACGGAAGCCGCGAGCGTCAGTGACACGACAACACGTGATATCCCTCCACTCACTCAAGCCTCGATCAACCACACTTTGCCCTGACCACCTCACTCACTTACACCAATCCAACAACCCTATACCATCGCTAGGAAGGGCTCGTGAGAAATTCAGGTCCATGTCAGATGGAACGTGTTGATACTTTGCTTTTTGCTGTCCCTGAGGCTGTATTTTTGCCATTCGAAGGAAAGCCTTTGTGGTGTGGTTGGTGGTGGTGGATGGGAATGGTGGTTGCGCTTAACAGAACCGTTCGTTGTGTTGCAAACTTGCTATTAACCAGCAGCAAGTACACGTAACAATAATACAAAAACGAGCGATACATAAATGTAGAGAAAAGTATAGAGTAAAACGAAAATATATTCTATCTGTATACAATGAATAAATAGTAAGAGTTTCGCGATGCTCGGCTTATATATGAAACACACACACATACTACCTGTTGTCCGCGCACTCATTCAGGTAAGGTGGTCAAGGAGGATTGATGCTCGTTTCTAACTATTTAATGAATAGGTCTTGCGCACTAGACTTTTAAGCTGTTGCTAAATTATAAGCAAAGTGGGCGCATCTCAAGAATATCGACTGTTGCTCACCACACAGGGGATAGATAGGATAGTTGCCTGATCGCGAGAGACAGCTGAATTATATTCGGTTTCATTTACCAATCCCCGGCATGTTTAATGCGACAGCGATGATATCTACTTACCATACTCATCTATCATATCCGTAAGAGTGGGCAATGCTTTGGAAATATTATACCTGGTAATGTGACTGGCTGCTCCTAAACTCCTTCACACTACAACTAACTGAGGACCTCTTCAAAACTTGTCGGGTGAGTGATGAAATGATAACCGTCAGAATATATACATATGGCTACATTCAATCACATGAATCCATCGTAGAGGCTGTAAGAATACAAACGGATTAATGATTAAAATGTGCAGGAACGTCGGGTGTCAGTTATTGGACGGTGTATAAGCAATAAAGCGACCAGTATAGTTTTTTCTAACACCTTGGGGAGCACAAGCAGATCATAAGCCGTATATGTTGCCATGATCAAGAGGCTTCTGTATGGTTCGCAGTCGTGGTAGCATAAGGACTCTGTTTGCTTCGTGAGACGTGCCCATTATATCCTATGTTTGAGGCATGAAGAGAGTGAGCGATGCCCACCAGTATCGCAAGAGAAGCTTGTGAACCTCATTTTCTGTCCATCTTGGGCTTAGGAGGGTCCTACGTGATGCTTGGGTTGAGATTCTGCTGTACTATCATGAACAGCTCGCTTTGCGAGGGGACAAGACAACTCCCTGATACCAGACTAACCCACACCTTCCGCATATCACGGTCTCGGATACGAGCTTTCTTACGCATTTTAGATTGTTGCTGAGTGGTATCAGGATAGAAAAGATCGACATCTCAATGTTGAAGCCCCAATATGGACTTGGGGTTCGGAAAGCAACATAGGTTTAAGAATCACCTCGCTGGGAAGCTACGCTACTATACACTGATATATAGATATATAGAACCAAAAGTGATGCTATTGGACATATTTCGTTGTTGAAAAAGGTCACAATCGACTGGGACGCGCATAGTTTGGCTTAGACCAATACAACAAGCACATACATAGGTTCGACAGCCACGACCATACAGATGAAGCAACCTCTTAGAACATCGAAACCATTGCCTCTATATCCAGTTTTCATTTACCGCTATGCGTAGTTGTAGCCACTCAGCTCCTGGTACGTGTATACCGAGCCCCCATCCAGGTTCCGGCCCATCAAGCTCTCCCAACTCCGTACCAAATGCCCCTGTGTAGTCATTCTCTCAGTTCATGCTGAACCCAAGTGATGTCCCGACCCGGCAGTCACCCGGCTCGGTGTGATGCGGCCATCCGGACCGGTGCGGAAGCATACATGAATGCGCTTGATCGATGTCAATGTGCAGGTCTCGGGGTCGACGCAGCGGATAGCAGCATCACGATTGAGGCGCAAAGAGTACGAGGAGTGGACGGACAAGTGCATAAGAGCATGTATCGGCGGTACCGTTGGATAAACAATATACCGGCTATTGGAATTTTGGCGACATATCAGATGTATCAAACAGTGGAAGTTGTCCGAGGGAGATACGTGAGGTCTAGGCCCTTGATGGGCCAGTTCAAGGTTTGCTCTTTCATGATTCTATGATAACCGGTAAATTCTGCCACCCAAAAGGCCGCTGCAAAGACGCTCCAGTATATTCCTGGTTAGTCAGGCCACACCATCTTGTTCGTCTATGGCCTCGTCATTTGCATCATGGTAAAGAGGGGAGGATGAAGTATTCCGACTGATTCGAGGGGACAACACTCTCCGTCGTTATCATTACATTACCCCATGCTATCAACCTATCGCGAATTATGGTACATACCATTCTCCCCTCACGGCGGACAAACCTCACCATTGAAGATCAATCACTATGGTCCCGTGAGAGTTCACCACGCACCACCACCCCTCACCCCTCACCCCTCACCTTGGAGTAACACGGGCCAGAAGTGTCCTTTTTTTCCCTTTTCCCCCCTGTCAAGCATGTCATCAAAAGGTTCAGGGCTTCAAAGTTCCTGCAGAAGCACCAATCCTACGTCGTCACAAGAGAGGTCACATGGCACGCAGCTTGCTCATTGCATCCAAAACATCACAACTCAGGCGCCACCTCCGCAATTTACAATTTGACCATGGATGCAATGTTGCACTAGATCCCTTCTCAACCCCCTTTTCTCTCCCTCTCTCCATCTCTCAGAGTTCTTCTCTGCAGCATTCCCTTTTGAACGCTAGAAGATATTGGAACAAGATGACGCTGAAGCTTAATCTGCTGCTAGCTACTGCAGCTGGCAGCCTATTGCAGCCGAGCATGCTCCTTTAGCCATGCCGGTTATGTGCAACGGCTGGTATCTATTGTTGGGGTGTCGTCTTTCACGTCTCAAGGGGCCTATGGTATTCATATCGTATTGTAGATGCACGTCGCAGTACGTCGCAGTTGATGAACTACAGTCGAGGAAGCCCAGAGGTTGGTCATAACCACGTCCAATACAGTGCTAACTGGTATCATAGGCGGATTTATCCCAAACCCGAAGAAACGCACAGAGATGATCCCAATGGTGAAGGATTGTACATCTCGCGTCGGGCAGGGAACCTTTCAAGGCGGAAGATAATGAAGAGATTGACCAGCAACGAGGACCAGCAACTAACCGGAGACGGGGATATGGAGGCCTTGATAACGAAAAGGCAACTACCACTCAGCTTTGAACCCGCAAAGCTCCATGTTCCGGATAGCTTTGGAATCGTCAAGATCGATATCTCAAGGTTAAGGCCTGCACATTGTCCTGAGAATCTCAACATCCTCAACCGAGCCGAACTTGTCTTGATCGAGTACCATACCAGAAGCCAACGACGTGAACAAAGCCCTTCTCTGACATACCTAAGCAAGTGAGAGACTGCATCACATCAAGAACTGTGTAGGAGAACAGGGTAGGCTGGATTCACGATAGGCATTCTTGCTTGGCAAACTTTCATAATCGAAGGCGCTTGAGTCATGGCTCGTGCAGCGCAGATAACGGATATACTGGGTGACCGTGATTCAACCCAACTAGATAGGCTAGGAATTTCCATAGCGACATTGACCGAGGTTCAAATTGATCACGGGAGAGGGGGTGTGACCTCTGAGACTCCTTGTCTCGAGCATGGGGTATCTCCCACCACTGAGCTACAGTATCCGGAATAGCTGCGTTTCGAATAAATGAGCGTAGCCAGACAAGCATACACACAAACATGCATAGCAGAGCCTAGGATAATGCTGTGCTACAACATGGCATCACACAACTACAAAACAGTAGCCTCTGATACCACGTCCTCAGAGAGCCATGCCGCTGTAGGCTAGGACCCAAGCGGTTGGATCTGACGGATACAGTACCGTAGCAAGCCATCCTCCCACCAACAAGATATCGAACAAGGACATTGTTTGCTTTGCCATATATGTCGGTGGCTTGCAGTCAAGTCGAGGTTGGTTCTTCAACTGATGGCGCAACCAGTCGCCAGCACAGACGGCCCCAGAGGGATGGATAGGGAGGGGGTTCCATAACCACGGAACTGTAACCATCACACCATTGCTAGTGTAGGCACTTTACCCTTGATTTTATTGCAGCGCATTGGTTTGTTTTGTTCCAGCCAAATCGTAACGCCGTCGTTCCTTGACGGCGTAGCCGCTAGTGACAGCGGACGGGAAGACAATAGCCACCGCGCGCCGAGACCGATCATGGAGAAATCCGGGGTAACTGAGTTTCGTCTAAATCTCAAGCGAGGTTGGGAAAACGACAGGGAGGGACATCTCACGAGACGGCCCTGTCTTTGGTCTCGCCAAGGCCTCTCACCTCATCTGGTGTAACATGGCATGCTGTGACAGCCATTCTGAGTTAGCAATCAGACCATATCCGGGGGGTGCAGACCAACAGTTTTTGGAAGAGAGAGTCTTAGCAGAGGAATATGACAGGTGAAGCATCATCCCTCGGAAAACAGGAGGCCATTTGGCAATGCCATTCATAGCCTGCCGCATAAACGTACAACACGGCACGGGAAGCCTCCTCGTCACGCAACGTCTGCTGCTGCTCCAAGGAACAAGACCCAGCAAAGTCTCATTTCTTCCTCTTCCCAAATACATAGGCTCTAACGTTGAACGTTGGAGTTCCCCACGTCTAGGCGCAGTGCAAGTCCGGGGTCGCTCTGAGGTGATTGGCCTAGACTTTGAAATTATTGCGTACGACAAAATGCGACTGTGGCGATCTCAGCTGGAAAGAC